>OZ038328.1:15000-17551 GCA_964035795.1 Pterobdella sp. o SKG-2022 | reverse complement strand
AATATACTAAAATTAAAAGTATTAATATAGATAAAATTGATCAAATTAAAATTTTAATTGGGTTAAAAACTAATGAATTTAAAATATTTGTTGATATTTTATTAGTTTCATAAAAACATCCTTCTCCACCTAATATTTCTAATCATGATTGATCAATATATTTTAAATATAATTTAGAAATTATTATAATTACGTTTATAAATATTTGAGTAGATAAAATAATTATAAACCATATATTAGATCTGAAATTAATAAAAAATATTGGAAATTTTAGTATTTTAATACTTAAAGTATAAGATAATAAAAATCTAAAAATTACAATTATTATAGGTATTATTATTTCATTAAACCTTAATATTATATGATCATTATTATTAATAAATAATCAAGAAATTAATGAGCCACTTATTATTGATGGGATAGTTATTAAAATTAATGTTTTTATCATATTAATATCTTCTGATATCATATTAAATGCTGAAATATTAATTGAACTAAATATAATATTATATAATATACGAGTACTATAAGCTATAGTTAAACCAATTGAAATATATATAAATACATATATAAATATATTATTTATATTACAAACACAAAATTCTATAATAATATCTTTAGTGTAAAAAGAGGATAAAAATGGAAATCCAGATATTGATAAAATTGAAATAATTATACATGATGATGTTACTGGTATATTTTTTGTTAAATTACCTACCCAACGTAGATCTTGTCTATGAGAATTATAATTAATTAAAATACCTACACAAATAAATAATAAAGCTTTAAATATTGCATGAACTACTATATGAAAAAAACATATATTTAATATACCTAATCTTAATGTAGTTATTATTAATCCTAATTGACTTAATGTTGATAAAGCAACAATTTTTTTTATATCATTTTCTAATAAACCACAAATTCTAGCTAATATAGTAGTTAATAAAGACGTATATAATAATAAAGTATTAAATATATCAAATTTTATAATAAAATTATAAAATCGAATAAGTAAAAATACTCCAGCAGTAACTAAAGTTGATGAATGAACTAAAGCTGATACTGGTGTAGGAGCAGCTATAGCTGCTGGTAATCAACTACTAAATGGTAATTGTGCCCTTTTAGTTATTGCAGCTAATAAAATTATAATACATTGTATTTTATATTCTCTTATTATTCATATACAATTTAAATTTCAATGACCTTGATTTATAGTTAAAATAATACAAATAATAATAGCAATATCTCCTAAACGATTTGTTAAAATAGTTAATAACCCTGCAGATAAAGATTTTCTATTTTGATAATAAATAACTAAAATAAAAGATACAATTCCTAAACCGTCTCAACCTAATAATAAAACAATTATATTAGGAATAAAAATTAATAAATTTATAGATAAAACAAATAAAATAATTAAATAATTAAATCGATTAATAAATTTTTCCTCTGATATATATAAAATAGAAAATTTTATTACATTAGAAGTAATAAATAAAACAATTGATGAAAACATTATACCTTTTGAATCAAGTATTATAGATACATTAAAAGATATATTTAAAATATTAAAAAATTCTCAATCGATAATAATAATTTTTGATATATAAATAACATATATGGATATAATAAATATAATTGAAGATGTTATTATAAATAATTTATATAAATTTTTATTAATTAATCTAATAAACATAAACTTATATAGTTAGATTTATTTTTTTAAATTATTTTAATTTAATAGCTTATTAGCTTAATAAGTTAATAATTTAGATCATAGATATTTTTGAAACCACAATTCAATAGTTTTTTCTTAACTTACTAAATTCGTTTAAATATTTTAATTATATATTTATATATATAAATATTTATTTTATTTTTTTAAATTTTTTTAATGTATTAAAATTTAACTTTTTTTTTTTTTTTTTAAAAAAAAAAAGTTATGTACAAAAAAAATTTTTTTTTTTTGTATTTGTTTTTTAATTAAATTTTTTACAATTATTAAGATTTTTTTTTAGTCGCCCGACAATTACCCGACAATTAAAAATTACAAAAATTTCAATTTATATATATAAATTTTTATTTCTTTTTTTTTTTTTTAAGATTTTTTTTAGTCGCCCGACAATTAAAGAAAGTTAAAATTTTGTATACAAATTTTAACTTTTTATATTTGATGATTTATCTTATTGGGGGGGGGTCAACACAGTTATAATAATTATTGATGGGTTATACATGTTAAACATATATATATATATATATATATATATATATGTTTATATATATATATGTTTATATATATATATGTTTATATATATATATGTTTATATATATATATATATGTTTATATATATATATATATATATATATGTTTATATATATATATATGTTTATATATATATATGTTTATATATATATATATGTTTATATATATATATATGTTTATATATATATATATGTTTATATATATATATATGTTTATATATATATATATGTTTATATATATATATATGTTTATATATATATATATGTTTATATATATATATATGTT
>OZ038328.1:0-12500 GCA_964035795.1 Pterobdella sp. o SKG-2022 | reverse complement strand
TAATATTATAAGTAATGATATTGATATTAAAGATGTGTTTATAGCACTAGATATATAAATACCAATTAAGCCTAAAACAATATGTCCAGCTCTTATGTTTGCAGCTAGTCGTACCGATAAAGTAATTGGTCGTACTCTAATACTAATAGTTTCAATTAAAACTAGAAATGGATTTAATCATATTGGTGCACCATCAGGCAATAGTATTGCAATAAATTGTTTTTTGTTATTTATTAATCTTGATGTAATAATTATTGTTCATATTGGTAGACCAAGAACTACTGTTAAAATTAAATGAGATCTAAGTCTAAATGACATAGGGGTTAGACCTATAATATTAATAAAAATAATTATAATAAAAATTGATCTTATAATACTTATAATTCCTTTTATATATGGAATATTTGTTGATATTAATTGTTTAAAAATAACTGATTTAGGTAATTTTATTAATATAAATAATTTATTGTTTATAGTTCATATTTTTGTGTATAAAAAAATTATTGCTATTAATGATATTATTATTAAAATTCTAGATGGGATCTTATTAATTCCGTTAAATTCAAAAATATCAAAAGATGAAAAAATATCTATTATCATACAAGATTTAGGATTAAACCTATTTAAAACTTTGAAGGTTTTTAGTTTTATTTAACTTAAAATCTTTAATTATTAATTTTTATTAATAATGGATTAACTAAAAAGTATGAAAAATAAAATACTGTTGCTAATTGTCCAATAATAATAAATGGGTGTTCTACAGGTCGACCTCCAATTCATGTTAAGATAAAAAATGATCTAATTATTATTCAATAAATTAATTTTTCTGAATATTTGAATCTTAAAGAATTTTTATTAGTTTTAAAAATAAATGGTAAAGTATATATAATTAAAATACCTGAAAAAGCTGCAATAACTCCTCCAAGTTTGTTTGGAACTGAACGTAAGATTGCATAAATTCATAAAAAATATCATTCTGGTTTGATGTGAACAGGTGTTGTTGACGATGTAGCTTTAATAAAATTTTCTGGGTCAGTAAATAAATTTGGAATAAAAAGAACTATATATATAAATAACGATAGTGCTAAAACAAAACCTAATACATCTTTAGTAGTAAAATACGGGTGAAATGGTACACGATCTGAATCTCTATTTAACCCCAGAGGATTCCTAGAACCATATTGGTGTAAATATAATAAATGTACTGCTACTAACCCAATTATTAAAAAAGGTAATATAAAATGAAATGAAAAAAATCGATTTAATGTTGCATTATCAACCGAAAACCCCCCTCAAATTCATTGTACTAATTGCTCTCCAATATAGGGAATTGTTGATAAAAGGTTTGTAATTACTGTTGCACCTCAAAATCTTATTTGTCCTCACGGTAAAACATATCCTATAAATGCTGTTGCTATAGTTATAATGTATAATGTTACACCAACTATTCAAACTATTTCTATTTTATATGAAGAGTAATAAATTCTTCGACCGATATGTAAATATAAAAAAAGAAATATTATTGATGCCCCATTTGCATGAATATAACGTATAAATCAACCATAATTTACATCACGTGTAATATGAATTACTGATGAAAATGCTATATCAATATTTGCAGTATAATGTATAGATAAAAATACACCAGTTAATAATTGAATTGTTAATGCTAATCCAAGTAATGAACCATAATTTCATATAATAGAAATATTATTAGGTGCTGGTAAATCAATTAATGCTCTATTTATAATTTTTAATAATGGGTGTGTTGTTCGTAATGGTTTATACATAATTAAATGGTCGTAATGGTCCAGAAGAAATTTTAACTAATTTAACAATAATTAATAGTATAATTAATAAAATAATAATTATTAATAGAGTAATAGGTTTTATATTTATACAATATAAATCATAACATATAATTATGTTAGTATTGATATTAATATTTGGTAAAAAATATAATATATATGGTATAATTAATATAATAGTTATTAAATTAATTATATAATAATTTTTTATTTTTAATGTTTGATTAGGAGTTAATGCAATAAAATATGAAAATATAACTATTATACCTCCAATATAAATAAGAAATATAAGAATTGCATATCAAGAACTTATTATAATAGATAAAATTATAGATAGTATAATTGATACTAAAAGAATATTAAAAGCTATCAAAATAGGTGAATTTAATGTTATTGATGATATAATTAAGCATATAGATAAAGATAATATAATTTTAATTAACATTTATAAATATAAGAATTGAACTTATTTTTTAAACTTCAAAAGTTTATGTGTACCGTACACTAATTAATAAAGATCCTCATCAATATATAATAATAAATAAACAAATTCATACTACATCCACAAAGTGTCAGTATCAGGCTGCTGCTTCAAATCCAAAATGATGATTAATTGAGAATTGTTTATATATTAATCGTATTAAGCATACTGTTAAAAAAATAGTCCCAATAATTACATGTGCTCCATGAAATCCTGTAGTTACAAAAAATGTTGTACCATAAATTCTATCAGAAATATTGAATGGTGCGAAATAATATTCACCAGCTTGTATATAAGTAAAATATAAACCTAATAAAATTGTAAATAATAAACTATATATTGATAATTTATAATTACCTGTTAATATACTGTGATGAGCTAATGTTACTGTAATACCTGACGATAATAAAATTACTGTATTTAATATAGGGACTCTAAATGTATTAATTGCTATAACACCTACTGGTGGTCATATACACCCTAATTCATTAGTAGGTACTAATCTACTATGAAAGTACCCTCAAAAGAAGCCAAAGAAAAAAAGTACTTCTGATGTAATAAATAAAATTATTCCTAAACGAAGGCCATAAACAACAGTATTAGTATGAAAACCTAGTATAGAGCCTTCTCGTGAAATATCTCGTCATCATACAAATATAATTATTAAAATAGATGCTATTGATAAAACTAATGGTATAAATTCTGAAGTGTGAAATCATAATACTAAAGATAAAGTTAATGATAATGCTATAAAACCAGATATTAAAGGTCAAGGTCTTAATTCAACTAAATGAAATGGATGTCGTTTCATTACAATATTTAATTATTTAAACCTTTTACTTGGAAGGTAAATATACTTTATTATACTAATATTGTTACAAGAGAGTAAATACTCGTAAATAAATTTACAGTTTATCGTTTAAATCTCAACCATCTTGTTATCAATTTCATTTGTTATATTTAATTAATTTTTTATTTTTTTTATTAATTATAATTTTATTAGTTGATATTCACCATGTGTTAGAATTTATTATAAATACTAGTAATCATACTAAAATTAGTATATACATTCATATTATTGGAGATAAATGAGGCATTTACAGGACTTACTTAATAGCAACTATAGTCTGACAAACTATTATTATTTGTTTAACTAAAATCCTATTCTATATTATTTAATCATTTGATGAAATCTTCAGTTTTTACTACTTCTATTGAAATAGGTATAAATCTATGATTAACCCCACAAATTTCAGAGCATTGTCCATAAAATACACCTGGTATTATAGTTATTAATGTTACTTGATTAAGTCGACCTGGAACGGCGTCTATTTTTACTCCTAATGATGGAATAGTTCATGAATGTAGAACATCTGCTGCTGTGATTAATATACGCACTGAATGATTTAATGGAACAACTAAACGATTATCAACTTCTAATAAACGGTATTCACCTAAGTTTAAATCATCTGTTGGTGTTATATACGAATCAAATTCTAAATCTTTAAAATCACTATATTGATATGTTCAGTATCATTGATGACCAATAGTTTTAATTGTAATAGAATTTAAATAAGATTCATCTATAATATATAATAATCGAATAGATGGTATAGCTAATAGTACTAATACTACTGCAGGCAAAATAGTTCAAATAGTTTCAATTTCTTGCGCTTCAAATGAATAACGAGATACTAATTTATTTAATGATAAATATAATATTGTATATCTAATTACAGAAGTAACTAATGTTAATGTAATTATAGCTGTATCATGAAATTGTACAAGTTGTGTTATTGATGGTGAGTTTGGGTCTTGTATATATATTTGAGTTCAGAAAGTCATTTTAATCAAATCTTGATGATAATCTTCTAATTAACAGTTAGATGCATTAGTTTATGCTATTGATTATATGGATTAATTATTAAACCTGTTTCTTCACTACCATGAAAAGGTGGGGGTGATATATATTCTGCTCACTCTATTGATTCTTGTGAAGTTTGTGATAATAATATTACTCGTTTTTCTGAAAAAGCTTCTCAAATAATAAAAACAAATATTATTATTGAAATTACTGATAATGCTGATCCAATTGAAGAAATAAAATTTCATAATGCAAATGCATCAGGATAATCTGAGTACCGTCGAGGTATACCACTTAATCCTAAGAAATGTTGAGGAAAAAATGTTATGTTTACTCCAATAAATATTACTAAGAATTGTGCTTTTGATCATGACTCATTTATTATTAATCCTGTAAATAATGGGAATCAATTATTGATACCAGCAAAAATCGCGAATACTGCACCTATACTTAGAACATAATGAAAATGAGCTACAACATAATATGAATCGTGAAGTATAATATCTAATGATGAATTTGATAAAATAATTCCTGTTAACCCACCTATTGTAAATAAAAAAATAAACCCTAAGGTTCATAATATTGTAGAGTTAAATTCAACTTTTGAGCCATAAATTGTTGCTAATCAACTAAAAACCTTAATACCTGTTGGAACAGCAATTACTATAGTGGCTGCTGTGAAATATGCTCGTGTATCAACGTCTATACCTACTGTAAATATATGATGTGCTCATACAATAAATCCTAAAATAGCAATACCAATTATAGCATATACTATACCTAAAGTACCGAATGGTTCTGATTTATTTGAATTTTGTGTAACAATATGTGAAATAATTCCAAAACCTGGTAAAATTAAAATATAAACTTCTGGATGACCGAAGAATCAAAATAAATGTTGATAAAGAATCGGATCTCCACCACCAACTGGATCAAAAAAAGATGTGTTTAAATTACGATCTGTAAGTAATATAGTAATAGCAGCTGCTAAAACTGGTAATGATAAAAGTAATAATACTACAGTAATTAATACTGCCCATACAAATAATGATATTCGTTCTAATTTTAATCCTTTTCATCGTATGTTTAAAATTGTAGTAATAAAATTTAAAGCTCCTAGAATAGAAGACACTCCTGCTAAATGTAATGAAAAAATTGCTAAATCAACTGATGGTCCCGAATGAGCTATATTAGATGCTAATGGTGGGTACACTGTTCATCCTGTACCAACTCCTCTTTCAATTAATGCTGAAGATAAAAGAAGAATAAGTGATGGTGGTAATAACCAAAATCTAAGATTGTTAAGACGTGGAAATGCTATATCAGGTGCTCCAATTATTAATGGAACTAATCAATTTCCAAATCCACCAATTAAAATAGGTATAACTATAAAAAAAATTATAATTAATCCATGAGCTGTAATTATTGAATTATAAATTTGATCATTTTCTAGTAATCTACCAGGTTGTGATAATTCTGCTCGAATTACAAATCTTATTCTTGTACCAATTATAGCAGATCAAGCACCAAATATAAAATATAAAGTACCAATATCTTTATGGTTAGTTGAGTAAAGTCATCGCATATAATAATATAATTATTGGAGTATATATAAAAATTGATAGAATGTTTAATGTTTTTTTATATCTATATTTAACATTTGTATCGTTGTTTATATATGAATTTAATAATAAATTGTATACAATATTAAGATAAAAATATAATGATAAAATTGATAATATAATAATTATTATCATATAAATAATATTAATATTTATTATTAAGAAAATAACAATTATTTTTAAAAAAAATCCAGTAAATGGGGGTAACCCAGCTAAAGATAAAATTATTAAAGATAAAGTAATTATTCTTGTTATATTTGTTTTATTAATAATATTAATGTTACTAAAATTATTAATTTTTAAATTATTTAAAAAATAAAATAAAGGTATAATCATTAAACAATAAGATACAAAATAAAAATATAATATAGAAACTATATTAATTATTTTAATTATTAATATTCAACCTAAATGTGAAATAGATGAGTAAGCTATAATAGTTTTTATATTAGATGTTTTAATACCAAATATACCACCAATTAATATATTACTTAAACAAATAGTTATAATTATTTTATTATTAACATTTACTATAGAAAATAATAAAAAAATTGGAATTAATTTTTGTCAAGTAGATAAAATAATACAATTAATTCACCTTATACTTGATATAACAGAAGGAAATCAAAAATATGCTGGAAAAGAGCCAAGTTTTATTAGTAAAGATATTAATAAAATATAATTTAATAAATATGTATTTAGTATTATATTTCATATTATTATACTTGATATAAGTAATATTGATGAAGCAATAGATTGTGTAATTAAATATTTAATTGAACCTTCAATTTCTATAATGTTATTATTAAATAAAAGTATAGGTATAAATATTAATATATTTAGTTCTATAGAAAATCAAACAAAAAACCAATTTCTAGATGATATTGCTATTAATGATCTAAGTATAAGAATTAATACTACTAATATATTAATTGGAGAATAATACATAAGAAATTGATGGATTCGAACCACCTACTAAAAGTTAGAAGCTTTTTGTTAACCTTTAATTTCTTAAATTTATTAATTATTTCAATTTAATGATCCTTCATTTCATTCATGAATTAATCCAAGTATTAAAACAATTATGATGAATATATAAGTTATAATTATTGATATTGATATTCTTAAATTTATTATAATTGGAAATGGAGTAATTAAAACAATTTCAATATCAAAAATAACAAATAAAACTGATAATAAAAAAAATCGTGTAGAAAATGGGATACGTGATTTATTAAATGTATCAAATCCACATTCAAATGGTGATATTTTTATTCGATCTGTGTTTGATTTTATATATAATAAAGTTGATAATATATATACTATAATTGGTACAATTAATGATAATAAAAATATAAAAATAGATTGAAACATATAGATTAGAAATTATTTAAATTATCTCTTGATTAAAAGTCAAGTGCTTAAATCAAGCTCTCTAATCTAAGATACTAGAAATTTTATTTCATATTTAACTTCATCAATGTTATCCGTTAATCCGGCTTAGTATCATAAGATATATATTAATGGGTAAACAATTATTAATGATCTAATAGAAAAAGGTAAAAATCTTTTTCATGTAAGTATTATAAGTGAATCATATCGTATTCGTGGATAACATCCACGAACTCAAATAAATAAAATTGCAATTATTAATGTTATTAATAAAGTAATTAAATTAATTATTTTAAAAATTATTCTTAAAAATAAAATAGATGTTAATAATGATATAAATAAAATATTTGAATATTCAGCTATAAAAATTAATGCAAATCTTCTTGATCCGTATTCAACATTAAATCCTGATACAAGTTCTGACTCACCCTCTGCAAAATCAAATGGTCTACGATTAGTTTCAGCTAAATTTGTAATAAACCATAAAATAAAAATAATAATTAAAGTAATTATAATAGGTGTTTTAGAATTTATATTAATTTTTCTTATATCTATATTTATAGTTATTAATAATGCTCTTAATAAAATTAATGACATACTAATTTCATATGAAATAGTTTGGGCTACACCACGTAATGCCCCTAGAAGAGAGTATTTTGAATTAGATCTTCAACCAGAAATAAATGTACAATAAACATTTATTGCTGATACACATAATACATATATTATACCAAATTGTATTCAGTATCTTGTATTATTGTGTGGGTAAGTTGATCATAATATTAGAGATAAAAATAATGATATAACTGGTGCTAAAATAAAAGATAATTTATTTGATCATATTGGAGTATATTGTTCTTTAAAAAACAACTTAGCAGCATCAGCTAAAGGTTGAGGAATACCTATAATTGATACTTTATTTGGACCTTTACGTAATTGCATATAACCTAATAATTTACGTTCAACTAGTGTATAAAATGCTATAGATAATAGTGCTATAAGACAGTTTATAAAAATACTAATAAATCTATTTATTAACATTAATATAGGATAATTTAATTATCATTTTTAGAATTTAAATCTAATGCACTAATCTGCCACTATATTTAAAGTTATTAAATGATTCGAACATTTATTTTAGACTTTCAAAGTCTAATGTTTCCATAAACAAATAACTGCTGCTGATTAATATCACCTGTTAAATGCAAATTAACTATTCTATTTAAACTAAGCTACATTATTATATGTATAATAGGTAGATTTTTAATCTATAAAATAAACCTAAATTATTTACACTAATCTGCCAACCTATTAATTTATTTATAAATTATCTACTATAGATATATTTTGGTCCTTTCGTACTAAAAATATTTTATTAAAGATAGAAACTAACCTGGCTCACGCCGGTCTGAACTCAGCTCATGTAGGGTTTTAAAGGTTGAACAAACCTACTTTATTAACTACTGCGTTATAATAAGATACCCTAAGCCAACATCGAGGTGCCAAACAACTTTATTGATAAGAACTCTATAAAGTTATAAGTCTGTTACCCCCAAGGTAATTTTTATTATTGATCTATAAAAAGGGTCTTTATTTAAATAAATATATTTTTATATTATTGAGGTGTTTTTTATTCCTCGAGTCACCCCAACTAAACTTTTTAATAAATATTTTATTATTAAAGTAAAACTCTATGGGGTCTTCTTGTCTTTTATTATATTTAAGTCTCTTCACTTAAAAGATAATTTTCATATAAATATTAGAGACAGGTTATTTCTCGTTAACCCATTCATTCTAGCTTACAATTAATAAGCAAATTATTTTGCTACCTTTGCACGGTTAAGATACCGCGGCCATTAAATTAATCATTGGGCAGGGCCTACTTTTAATTTTTCTAAAAGAAATGTTTTTGAAAACAGTCGGAAATAATGTTTGCCGAGTTCCTTTAATAAATTTTATTTAGTACTTATATTAACAGTATAATTTTTATTTATAATTTTATAAAATTTTATTATATTAATATCAATTTTTTCATATAATTTAATGAAATATATTAACTATAAAGTATTAATAAATAGCTATTATAAAGCTTATAGTTTAATTAAACATTGTTGATTTATATTAGATAAAATTTAATGAATTTATATTCATTAAATCAAAATCTTAAATAAGATTTTCTATTTTATAGATTTTTAATAAAACCAGTTATTTTAAAATGCGTTTGGTATGTAGCCTCTGTTTTATAATTTTTATATATTATTGAAACAATAAATTATTTAGTTCTAAACAATTATAAAACATATCATTTTAAATTCGGGTAATATATTATTAACTTAATTACTTGTTAATCCATAATACAAAAGGTACAATTAATTATTTACTTTAAAAATTAATATATTTCTATTAATATACTTTTTTTTTTATTAAATATTTTTATAATTATTAATTAATAATATTTATATAAAAGCTTAATCTAAGATATTTTTTCAATGTAAATGAAAGGCATTATTATTTATGCTATAAGCTTTACAGATGTAATTTCCATTACATCTACTATGTTACGACTTATCCCATTATCTGGGAGTGACGGGCGATTTGTACACACTTTAAGAGTTAATTCATTAATTAATCTAATTACTATCAAGTCCAATTTAATTTAAATTATACATTAAACACCATTAATATTTTAAATGTAACTCACATTAACCTCTAATATAAGCTGCACATTGACCTGTTATTAAATATTTATTAATATTATTTATATATAATCATAAATTTATATAAAAACGGCAGTACACTAACTGATTTTCAAATAAGAGTAAGATATTCGTGGGTTATCGAATTAATATGCAAGTTCCCCTGATATATTAAAGCACCGCCAAATTTTTAGGATTTAGAACATAATGTTTTTAATATCCAACTTTAATTTGTTAAATCATAAATAAAAGGGTATCTAATCCTTGTTTTAGTTTATGTTATTTATTAGTTTATTATGATACTTAATTTAATAAAAATTAGACCTCTATAAAATTTTATTTAAACATAAAAAAGTTTTTATTTATTATAAATTTATCGTTTAACCGCAACTGCTGGCACGAATTTTGTTAATTTTAATAATTTTAGCCTAAATTTAAATAATTAAATATTTAAAGTATAAATCACTAGCAATATATAGATAAAATTAATTACTATATATATATATATATATATATTATTTATAAATTTATATCTATGAGAAGCTAAATTAATAATAATAATTTAATCAGAATCAAATTAATAAACGGGAAGATTATCTTATTTTTGGGTTATGAGCCCAATAGCTTATTATTTAGCTTACCAGTTTAAGAAATAATATTTTTATAATATACTTTTAAACTTGCAATTTAATGTTGTTAATCAACTATATTTCTTAAATTTTATTAATATATAATGTATTCTAATTTACAAATAATTAAAATAATAGGCAATAAATGTATTATTAATAAATTTTTTATAGGCGTTGTTATATTATAATATACATTTATGTATATATTTCTATTACCATGATTTAATCTTGTATATATAATTAATGAATAAACACCAGTAAAAAATATAATAAAAGAAATAAATAATATATTAAATGATGATTTATATAAAATAGATATATTAATTAAAATTTCTCTTATTAAATTAATTGATGGTGGTGCTGATATATTAATAATTCTAAATATAAACCATCATAATGATAATATAGGAATTAATGTTAGTACATTTTTTGATAATAATACTCTACGAGAACTAATTAAATCATAATTAATGTTAGCTAAAATAAATAGTGCAGATGATGTTAATCCGTGAGCAATTATAATTATAACTCTACCGTAAACACCTATTTTTGTAGATGTTATTAAACCACAAATTAATAATCCTATATGAGATACAGATGAATAAGCAATTAATGATTTTAAATCATGTTGTCGGATACAAATTATACTAGTAATAATTCTACCGATTAAAGATAACCTAATAATTCAAGATGAAATAATTATGTTAGATCATGGAGATAATGATATTATTCGAATAGCCCCATAACCACCAAGTTTTAATAAAATAGCTGCTAAAACTATTGAACCAGCTACTGGAGCTTCTACATGTGCTTTAGGTAATCATAAATGAGTAATATATATTGGTAATTTAACTATAAATCCAATAATAAATATAAATCATATAATTTTTGAAGTATTTAAATTAATAAAAATCATATATTTTATTATTAATGAGGATTTTGATAATATTATTGTAGATATAAATAAAACTAATATAGGTAACGATGCAGTAATAGTATAAATTATTAAATAAAATCTAGCTTTTAATCGTTCTGGTTGATAACCTCAAATTATAATAAGCATTATAGTAGGAATTAAAGATGTTTCAAATGTGAAATAAAATAATATAATTCTAGATAGATTAAAACATAAAATTAATACTAAATTAAGTATAGATACTGTAGTAATAAATATATTTATTTTTAAATTTAATAAATAAATTTTATTACTAGATATAATTATTATAGATGAAATATATAAAGTTAATAAAGTTAAAGAATTTGACATATTATCCCCCATAAATCAATAAGATTTTATTATAAGTGAAGATCTTCTAGAAAATATTATAATAAAAATTATGATACTTATTAATATAGTAAAAGATTGATATAATCAATATAAATTTTTATTTATGTTATAATTATAAAATAATCCTACTAAAGGTATTAAAATTTTTAACATTTTACTATAGATACATGTTTTATTATGTCATTACCAAATTTTCGTGATATGATAACTATTATAGATAAACCAAGTCTAGCTTCACATGCTCTTATTGTTAATATAATAATTATAATTGTAGGATTTACTGAATTATTAATAATTATAATAAAAGATACTAATATTACTATTGATAATGTTAATAGCTCTAAAGATAATAAAGTTATAAGTAATTGAAAATTATGTATAATAATATTTAATATAGTTATTATTACTATTATTAATATTAAAATTATAAAATATGACATAGAGTACAGAAAATTAATTTCTATCTTTGATTTACAAGACCAATATTTATTATATAAACTTTATACCCATGTAATTATAAAATTATCAGATAACTTTATATTAAAGAACTCTAACACCCAAAGTTAGTATTTTTATTAAACTATTTTCTGATATAATGATAATAATCATTCTAACAGTATGAAAAACTATTGTGCTTAATACACTATATATAATTTTATTTAAGAGCATTTTGCTTTTTTATCATCTTCATTGACAGGATTTATTATAATCTACTTAAAC
>CAXIVU010000346.1:17500-20000 GCA_964035795.1 Pterobdella sp. o SKG-2022 | reverse complement strand
GGCGCGAAAGCAATTAGGCGACGACTATCGCCATAGTTTCGAATTGAATCGAATCGAATCGAAAATGTATAACCTCGACGATTTCAGTCCGAAATCGAGTGATTTTTTGCGAGCGCTTTTTTGCTTTTACGCTTTTCGCCCTATACGCCGGCAAGGTGTAAACGGGCATAAAAGACGCAGCAAGTAGCACGATATCGCTTCGTTCATGGTGCATTTTGTTATGCCTTTGGCGGAAACAAAATTGCTGATCTGTCTGTCATTTTATAGTCGTTTTAGGACTACATTCGCGTTCAATTTGGACCCGTAGACGCTTGGGCGCCTTTTGATGGTATCTATTGGCGTCGCCGATTGCCGGATGCTAAAGAATCTCAGCCTAGCGTCGCACTCGTAGCTATTCGTACGTTCATAGCCTACCAAAAGACCACGTACGGCAAACTTGTCGGACAAAAGATGTCGAGTCGGTGAAAAAAATTAAATTTTTTCACCGCCCTACTTTTGCACTCCAGTTTACACCCTAGGAAAGGTAACAAACTGAGTAGAGGACGTTTTGTTTTGATAAAACGCTTCAGAAATTTTTTCAAAAAATTTTTTACGAAAAAAAGTTATTTTGGGCACCGTCGGTGCCTATAACGCGTGCGTAGACGCGCTGTATGTATATAGCAGCGTCGCGCGTAATGCAGCGCGTCGGCTGCAGCCAGCGTAAGTAGCTAGGGGCGGCGGCGCGTTAATCGAGTGTGAATCGAAATAGAGAGTAAAATTGGGTGCAATGTAAGTAACTGAGTAGAGGACGTTATCTTTATGCAAAACGCTTCAGAAATAGTCGGCACTTAGTCGAGATTTTGATCGAAAATGACTTTTTTTTTTTAGTTGATTTTTTTTCACTAAATTACTTTTAAAACATATGTAGAATATAATTTTTGATAAAAAAAGTTTTTTTCATCATTTTTCACTTAATTCGATAAAATAAATGAAATTTATTCTAAAATGAATTACTTCGATTCGTATACATTTGTGATTGAGTAAACGACTAAATTTAATTAATAATCATCTATTTAATGAGAAAAAAAATTTTTTTTAAATTTATTTTAAAAATAATCGAAAAATAAATATATATATATATATTTATATATTTTGAGCGTTTTTAAAATGTCACAATAAAGTATTGTAACATTTAAATTTGATTTTAGTTAATTTAAAAAAAAAAACCATTACCACGTGTATGCTCATTGTTCTAGTAGGGGCGCGAACTGGTGGTTATGATAATGATCTTCGTGTGTGCACGCGTGTTGCACGGCCGCGGCGGTGATGATGATGATGATGATGATGATGATGATGATGATTTTAGTCTTATGAAAAGTCGAAATAGAAAAAATTTATAAAATTTAATTGAAAATTAAAATTAAATTTAAAATATTAATCGAAAAAGTGTGAGAAAAAAAAATTAAATAATTTAATATAAAATGATTAAATATTTAATTAAAAAAATAAATTTATTAATTAATAAATTTTAAAAAATTAATCGAAAATAATAATTTTATCATTGCAAGTCCCACGAACGCCAAGGCAAGGCAAGGCAAGGCAAGGCAAGGCGACGCGACTCGCTTTAAGAAAGAGCGTTTCTAAATTCTGAAGCGATTTATTAAAACACAACGTCTTCTACTCAGTTACTATCCTTTTCTAGGTTGTATATGTGAGTGTGCGTGATATACACGCGCTCACATATGCAGCGCTTAGGCACCGTCGCGCCATAAAAAAGTAGCGTAAGATGCGTCTAGAAAGGTGCCTATGTTGAAGGGTGAATAATGTGGTGAATAAAATGATGCCAACTCTAGAACCCCCACACGTGTGTGTACTCCATACGCAAGTACCAATGAATACAAAGGGGCATCACGAGGCGGGCGAAGAAAGGCACCATCACCACCATCACCCGTCTAGTCATGGTAAAAGTGTAAAAGTGCAAAAAAGTGCTGGACGTGATCTGGAACCTCCACGTGGTGTCCGGTGGGAAATTCTGGCTTCTCTTTTTGCAGCAGCAGCAGCAGCAGCAGCAGCAGCAAAAGAGAAAAAAAGAATTTGCAAATACCAGATCGTGAAATGGGAAGCTGCGTGAAAAGACCCACATATAAAAGTGAGTGTTGGCGTCACAAGGGCCAATAAATAAACTAGTGTGACGAACCACTACTTTAAAGCGTAAAGAAAAACACTGCCGTCGGTCTCGCCGCTCTTTCTTCCTTTGTCTCGGCGTGTGTCGGTGTCGATGCGTGGTGCATCATAAATAAGGCCAATCTTAATCGTCCTAAGTCGGCACCTTAAAAGGGCTATTGCCTGCTATTTGTCAGTTCGGCGGCGGCGGCGGCAAGGTACAGGCCACAAAACACGCCACCGCCGTCCCGTCCAAAACTGAACATTTAGGCAACAACCAGTCGTAAAATAGCTCGACGAAAGATGCGTCTAAAATCGCATCTTTCAGTCCCAAATTTCTAAATTTTTCGGCTCGCTG
>CAXIVU010000345.1:0-21916 GCA_964035795.1 Pterobdella sp. o SKG-2022 | reverse complement strand
GAAGAATACATATTGTACGACAATAAATTCTGTATACCCATTTACATGAAAAATGAGTTAAGTTAAGTGACAGGTTGGGCATTCTAACACTTGATAGGCAGTTAGACTTGGAACTTACAACGCCTCAAGTATGAAGTAAGATCTGAACCTATTAGCATATGAAAGTGTCGAATTTCACCAAGTTGATGAATTTCTCACACTGATCGGGTGACAAAAGTGAACACAAAAATAGGGTACCAATTTCAAATCCAAAAACTGAAAGCAAAGAAAAAATACTTATCAAGCAGACCTAAATTAAAACATCACGAATACCATACACAAGAATGCGATTGGGCCAAATCTGTGAAACACGATGCATACATACACATACAGAGAAAACGGCACGCACAGCTGAATGGACATAGAGATGTGATTTCATGCTGAACCTTACCATCTATCGACTGACGAGTTAGTTCAGGGTTTATAATCTAGGGTAAGCGATCGATACACCCAGTCGGGCCTGGATCTGCAGCCACAAAATGAATCGTTCGTAAATAACCGGATTAGATTGCAGATACTTGCAAAAATTGACTGTTTCACAAAATGACACCTATTGTGCGGAGGTTAATATGGATTTTATGAATTTAAGGAATTGAGTAACGGATGAACCCAGTTGTAAGCCAAAAAATCCATTTGGATTTTCACTGATTGTGTTCAATTTAAAGGAAGTATGGATAAAAACTTCAGCATAAACTGGATCAGCGAATTCAAAGAAAAAGGGAAGGGATTCAGAAAGTTATGTATTACTTTAACTAGTGACAAACTTATTATGATTTTCATATCCGTGAACGCAAGAGAAGTTTGAGAACTGGAATTCGAGTACAAACATATATACATATATGTACATATATATATATATATATATATATATATATATATATATACCATAGTTTGAATAAATTTGTTAGAGCACAACAGTTTTTGCAGGAATTTCGATCGACGTTTCCATGTGTTTCCGCCTCTTTTTGAATCTTTCATCCGGGAACGGAAATGATTTGACCGAAAAGGAATACCCAGTGGAAACCTCGGGTGTATCGAAATGCCTGAAAAATTACTGAAACCTTACAAATTTACTCAGCTCAGTGCTGATCCGGGCACTCCAGCTTTAGTTCGGGCAGTAATATGCTTGAAGAAAGTTAATGAGCAGTAAAGAATGATCTTACATGGATTGTCTGATATTATATGCTATGCCAAAATATAATCTTGATAAATTCATGAGGGATAAAGTACGTGTGAAAACAGATATGATTTTTTCATAAATTCTTCTCGAGCTTATAGATGGAATAAACTATTGAGAATCGATCAACTTTGAATGTGTGCATTAGTGTGTGAATACCAATAGAGGAGATATAGTGTGTGATATATCATATGATTGATAATATATGCGCAATCATAAGCTTACTAAAAGCAATGACAGGAAAACAGTAATTGGAAAAAAAATTATTGAAAAACTGAGTAAATGAGGGTGACATTCCGTTGGATGGTCAGGGTAGACGCAAAACAGTCACGTAACTCTTTTGTGCATAGGTTTCACTATGTGTAACAGTCAAGTCCGGATATATTACGCATGTAACGAAAAATACGATCATCCGTCCTGAGGATAATATGTCTATGAAGTAGGCTAGTACGAAAGTCCGGATTTACTGGTTTACCCCTTTACCAACTCACACAGAGAAGTACTTACACATCATGTCTCATTATTGTCGCATTATAGAACCAAGGCGAATAGATCAACGGTAGTAACTGAGACATAGGCACATTGATTTTAACAATGTAATGGAACATGCTCAGTTGGACAGAAAAACAAGCTCTTCATTGGAAAGGTTAGTTTCAATTCTGTACATTTGGCGAATAAACCGAAACTGTATATTCACTCACTCTCTCCGAATATGATCAAAGGGTATCTTTCTATTCTTGAACTGAAGCGTATTCTCAGTGCCCAATTTTCAAGTATTCTATTGTATTGTATGCTCATAATTGATTTGTAAAAATAGCTCACTTTTGAAATGTAAGTCTGGTGATTAAGAGCAAATTTAAGTATTTCAGTGAGGGTGGCCCCTCATTGAGTGATTATCAAACCCACCTAAACACCGAAATCACGTCTGTTAGAGACTGACATTCAAATCGCAATATGATTTTATCCAATCAACAAAGCGATCTGATTTTGATATTAGTTTTGGTTGTAACATGTTGATTTGTCAATAGGTCAACTGCATAAAGTAAATTGTTGCCATGATAATCTCATGTTTAACATGGAATTAAGGTACCCTTCTCAAGCCATAACAACAAAAAGATACTCATGTGAAGACATTGTGACGGATGTCGAGGTTATGGTACGCAAACTGAGTTACTATCATCTTCAACAACGTTATATGCTGATAGTAATTGAGTAGTATCACCCAACTAATTCAGTCGATACTTCGTTCCACAAGCCTAAACAGATGGCGTGTGTGATTTGTGATTGTTTTAGAGAACGCTTGGATATCTTGGGAATTTTGACAGGACTTAGATCTTCCAGGTCATATTTTTAACAATTTTTCATCTTTATCCGAAAGACGATCGATGCCAGATTCCATAAGTAAGATGAAGGAATGGATAGCATATAAATTCTTATACTGACAGTAAATTCTGAGTAAATGGTAAGTGGGAACAGAGATATGTTTGCGAAATGAATATAAAATCCGCCAATCCCTTACCGTGCTCTAAAATATTGACGGCTAATCTGCGCGATAAAATGTCACTGTCAGATACTGATGGTATGTTATATTCATAAATTACCCACAACAAAAGCCCTGAGATTATGAACCCAACTGTTAGCTAGAGCAATCAATGGACCTTCTAGGAGCTACCAGTGGAAATTACACCTTAGTGTCAGTTGATTGAATGTGATGCGGACAGTGCACGAACCGATCGAATAAACTCGAATGCCTGAAATCATGATATGTACTTAATTTACTTGAAGTTTTGAAACTTTGGGAGCGCATGCCTATCTCCCTAACGTTACATACGTATGGTTAAAAAACCTTCGAATGACCGAAATGCATCGAGAGATTCGCTGGTTTACGTTCAAAGCAGTGCAATGGTAAATTCATAACGATAAAGAATACTGAAGAGAATTTCATGAGCCTTCTGACAAATTTGTTTTGTACAGTCACACACACATCGATGGAAAAAGCCACTATTTAAATAACGCTAAATCAAGAATATGGAGTGAAATTTTCTGTCGAGATTATAAAGATTAGGAAAAATTCAACAAATTTTCCAACAAGGTAAAGAATTTTGAAGTTTCTCATTTACAACTGAGTTGAGGCGATTACAGTTAATCAAAATTCACATTTTGATAAGATATCTGAGAGATTTGTTAACATATAATGAAAGATGTCTCTAGGGTGTTTGATAATTGCTCTAGTTTCAAGACAAACCACACCCAAGACATGTTCATCAACAGATTCATACTCGATTGATTTAATAGCCGATTCCGTAATTCGATTGGTCGAAATGTCTAACAAACGGATGAAATACGCTTTCAATGCATCGCATATTACTTTCTAATTCTTACTTTATAATGAGCGACCCATTAATCACTCATCATGGTACCTTAGTTGCGATCAAGTAATAGATCACGATACACCCATGAGGATATTAGACAGAGGCTTTTTGATTTCCTATCAAACTCATCGGGCGCGTAACTGCAAGCTATTTACCAGACTTTTACAAGTAACTACAAAACCGTCTACGTTGATTAACCGTTTACGACATGCGACTAAGTGGTGGAGTTCCTGATTATCTAGTTTGGGTTGTGACTCTCAATAGCACTTATTGCTTCACTTAATTAAATGAGTTATTTGCAAAGCCACTGTTTATAAATTCAGGTGATGGAAGAAGGGTGCATCCAAATAGGTATTTCATCCTGCATAAAAGACTTATTTTTGAGTCTATTCTATTAACAACTATACATGAATATGGCTGAAATCCAAGCAATACTTGTTACCGTCATTCCCTTAGTCTAAACTATCCCAACTTCAGTTACTATGATGTTGATCGAGTTCTCATTGGACAACAATATTAACCGAAATCACTGTGGGCCAAAAATCTGTAATTTTCGAAGAGGATTTCCAATGTATTAGTGGATGCTGATTCAAAGTAAGATGAAATCTAAATACTTGTATTAAATAGAGTCTGTTTTCCAAAACCTCTGATAAGGTAGTACATAGAACAGTTCACGTTCTTGACCAATGACGCATAAAATTACAGAGCACATTAGCTATTTCTGCTTTTGAACTAGATTAGTAATAAGTTTGATTATTTACCTATAATACAGAACAGAAATTGAGTAAATCATACATGATTGTTTTTATATTTATATGTTTACGTGTGTGTATTCATCTTTCAACATAACCAGACTCATAAACAACGTTGTACGTGCATTTTTATGATGAACAGAAACTTTCTGTGCGACTCAGGTGAATACAAATTAATCTTGGCACTTAGACTAATAATCTCAAAACAGATTATATGAACAGAGCATTACAATGCAAGGTGTTCATCAAGAACAAAGAAAGATTGAAAACAAAAACACGACGGAAATCATAGAAATAGGAAGATGGGGGGAGAAGGAGGGGTTGGTGACAGTGACAATATAATTACAAAAGGCGAAAACAACTAATGATTTCAACAGACAAATCGCACAATCTTCAAAAGTTAGTACGTTTAATGGTAATCAAAACGAATCGGACTGCGTTGAAATACTGAAATGAAGTAACATTGGTGAAACGGAACGCTTGTTTTAAAGAAATGAGCAATTTAGGCGCTTATGTTGCATACGGCAGTGAGGAGAGGGGGTGGGTGAGAAAAATCCGAACTACAAGATGAAAACCTGGGAGGTTCAACCAGATCTTGTATCATAAAGTAGAGAAATATGGCGCAAAATATTACGGATTGATGAAAACAAGGCCTAAAACGTTAATTTACAACCGAGTTTGCTTAATAAAATGTGAGAGGGTAAATAATAAATTAGAAATCAAGTCCTTCGATAGCATAATGATACATGACCCTCTTTTCCCAGAGTTCATTAGGATTAAAAAATGCATGGGTACTAAACTGCTCGGAAGCAATAATTAGGAGAAAGCAACCGGTAGGAATGAAATTCAAGGCAAATATGAAATGATAGAAGAAATGAGAAACAAAGTATCAATGTAAGGATGTTTGGATGTGAGGGGATGAGTGAATGATTCCAACTAGATCAATTTGTGATGGAATGCGATTCGAGGAAATGCAGCACTACGATGAGTGGATTAGACAGAAGATCAAACCAGAAAAAGAAATGATTGTGGTTGAATATATACATTTGGTGGTAAAGTAACTTATCTAAACAATATGAATACAAAACAATCTAGAAGTAATCGACATGAATGAAAGAAGTTCCATCTCCATAAGTTCAGCAGGACTATGATTTTTGCGCATTGGTGACACCAAAAAACGAACCACATGAGGAGAAGGTAGATTTCCTTGGTGGTAAGGGAGGAGCAGAATCATGTGGCTGAATTTTGACACTTCCGGACTGGTCTGTACAGAATGTGAAAGCATGGCTGTTGGAGTGATGAGGTGAGGTATTTGTCGGTGTGCGACTGTGAGATTGCGACAGTGATGAACGACTTAATGTTGAAGTTCTAGGTGGTAGAGGTGGTGGATAATTTGTTGGATTATCAGCTGAAATACTAGGAAGTCGTGTCGAAATCGTGGATAAATGATGGGACATGTGCGGAGACTGGGAACAAGAGGACTTTCCTAACTTTATAGGACCACTGCTTTGACGTCGCCGCCGCGGAGGAAGGGGTGGAGGTTGGGGAATTTGCCCTATAACAGAAGAATAATTTGCTCCAGTAGTACTGATAGGAGTAGATGGTAGGGAAAGTCCAATGCCATGAACAGTTGTAACACCCACGCATGAATTAGCAGCCTGATGGCAAGGAGAATTTAGGCGTGAACCGGAAACATTGACGGGTGATACAACCTGACTGTCTGACATACTGTGTTGGTGCCTCCCAGCTAAAGATTGAAATGTTGAAAAATTTTCATGAATTCATAAAAATCTTGCAAGCGTTTGATGGAACGTGATATTTTTTATTGCACTTTGAAACACAGGAGCAATTATTAGCCGAAATTTGTGGTACTAATAGAATAAAATGAAAGGGAATATCAGTGGCTTCAACTTATTGTTTTATTCATTTCGTCAAGCTTGACAATTTGATTGCAAACGTTTAGCTACCAAACAAAGTAACATCAAAAATGTTACCACAATCGCTTAAAAAAGGTGATAAATCAACTCACCGAGCTCTGTGAACAATAAATCTTGTGACATTTAGTGTCAATATTTATTCAAGGGTTCATTCTAGTTAGTACCCTAAGTAGGCATTGACGATAATCCAAATAAACCTATTTTGGAGTAACGTCTAACTATTACAAGAACAACGAATGATGACGCAATCTGCGAACGT
The DNA here is from genome assembly GCA_964035795.1 of Pterobdella sp. o SKG-2022. Classification (NCBI taxonomy): domain Eukaryota; kingdom Metazoa; phylum Annelida; class Clitellata; order Hirudinida; family Piscicolidae; genus Pterobdella; species Pterobdella occidentalis. The sequence continues at coordinate 15,380 of CAXIVU010000345.1, read as the reverse complement.
TAAATTCAAATAGATCAAGGTTAGTTGACGAATAGGTTTCAAAAGTACCGTGCGGATAAATTTGCGAGGGAATAACTGCATATAAGCTTTGAGAGCACTCATGGTGCTATATCCTCGGAAACTGTTTTTTGTACTCGGACAAACCATGTTGGACTAAAACACAAGAGGAATTCGAATATGCATAAGTTTTAAGTTCTAACGACAGCCAAACTCGATTCTAGTGTTTCCTTTCAAAATTAGTCAATTTCCAAGTTCATCTGGGGACTTGAAAGGCGATTAACTGTGAAAGGCTTCGGATAAATATGAAGGAATCAAAAATCCTTCAAACCATATCGATAATTACAAGATACGCGTTTTCAATAATTTTAGACAGTGAAAAGAGAGGATTTCAGCTGTCGCATTATGAAGGTTAACAGTTGTCATCTACGCTTAGTACATCTAGTACGAAAGTATGAAAATAATATTGAATTAGAATCAAACTTAATTCAATAACTACCCAGAAAGAGAATTTATACTGAACTGCTGATCACAAGTAAACTAATAAGAAAGAAACAAACTCAATGTTAGTTATTGCCAAGAGAAGTACATATAAAATTTTAAGCGCTTATCATAAATGGTCCGTGCAATTGAGAAAATTCCAAAAAAATCTACAGTAGTTGACATACATACCTAGATTACATACAGTTTTTATCAATAGAAGTTATCCATCACAAGTCTGGGAACCCCAACTGTGTCAGACACCAATAAAGCAAATAAAAATTCGTTCCCGTAACTATCATCATCATCATCATCATGATTATCATCGTCATCGTCATCACCACCACCACCACCAACAACAACAACAACAACAACAGCATTCCAATGGTGTTTAATGCCACTGCTTCTACTAAACAACAGGTTGACCATATCGGTTTTCACCTATCATAATTTCGCTAACAATAATAAAACAACCATGAAGTGGGAAGGGGGTGGGCTCCTGAATAGCATCAAAGGAAAATACACCATTTTGGTCAACTAACAGAAATTTCGGTCTAACCGATCACTCAATCGTCATCAAACAATCTGACCTGATAAGAAATGACAACAACTTCTCCACTGATCACGATATCTCACACTGCCACGTGAGATGAAGAATGCTAATGAAAACGAGAAACAAATTACAGCATCATGAAACCCGCTAATCGCATTCTGAATGATTTTACTCTTGTGCAGACTCACGGTATCCAAAACAAAATGCGAGCAAAGATTGAAATACAAGTCATGTGTACTAAGAGCCAATAGTACTTAAAATAAAAATCAATAATCAAGCCTACGGATAAAATGCTAAGCATGTGTGTAAAGATATGTGTCTTAAGTAACTACGCGTCGAGGTTATATTTAAAGGGATTTAAACAAAATGGATCAATGGACATCCATGATACAAGTGATTGTAACACGTTAATAATCGGAATGAAACAACATTTTCATTCAGAATTTCACCAATTATGCGAAATTAATATTTTGGTTGCTTGTTTCAGTGAATGCGTTATGTGATAAACTAAAAACCAAACAATCAAGAAGTTTGTTGGTGGTTGACATACCTGTTGACGTAGAACCACTTTCAGTTGTAGAAGTCAAGGGATTCAGAATACGTAAGTAAGTTCTAGTTTGGTGGGATTGAGCATCGATGGAAGGCTGGGAACAAGGACCTTGTTTAGTCGATTGCTTAGTTGGTGTCGTTGGAGGGGTCAGATTTTTAGGACTCTTGTGTCCTGTCAGGCTGGGTCGCAGCATATTACTTGAGCAGGAATTCGACGATTTGCGAGAGCATTTATTTGGAGTGAGTAGTGAAGCAAGCGAGAGCATTTATTTGGAGTGAGTAGTGAAGCAAAACTGAACATAGATTGCATAGACATACGTTCTTTCAGTGATGAATTACTTAGAAGATTAGCAGCCTGAATAGCTTCTTTTGACATGCGACGTTCCTGTATAAAATAAGAACAATGAGTGATGATAAGGGAAATTCATGGGAGAATATGAAAATGAATTCATATATCTTGAATAAATCTTGCCACTCTTTTATACACATAATTCTAAGTGACAAAGTGTCTTCATGAAACAGAGTGAACATAGTTTGAGTGAGATATGTTACGGGCGAAACCTACTCCCCGAATAAACATGGCAGCATTCACTGAGTCTTTTTATGATTGCATCCTAATTTATGATGAAACTTACCAGTAGAACAAGTTGGTTAGCTGGATCACAATACAATTATGACTCCTATAAAATGATATATTAAGCAAACCTCAACTTTGCTGGCGACTATCAGCTGAATGCTAATTTGACACAAACTCTTTTCTCATATTTAGCATATTCATGTTACAGGACCCACTAATGGCATGATTATACCAGCAACTTTTTTCAAATCCCCTTCATAATTTTTGTGCACTTGCTTCTATCTTTGAATTCGAAATGGTTTAAAATGTGAATTGTTATTTTATTGGTGCCAAGCAGCATAAAAGGAAATGATAGAGGTTGAGTCCATAGTGCTATGCATCGTTGAGAACGCAGACTAAACAAATGGAAGCAGCGAGTGGATGGGAAATTATATTGGAGAGTGAAGGTAAAGAAAACATAATCGACAGAACTTACAACTCCATGTGGTTAAGAACGAAATTCGACAGCCCCCCTATCTGCATACGCAGAAGCAGTTCAGTTCAGTTCAGTTCAGTTCAGTTCAGTTCAGTTCAGTTCAGTTCAGTTCAGTTCAGTTCAGTTCAGTTCAGTTCAGTTCAGTTCAGTTCAGTTCAGTTCAGTTCAGTTCAGTTCAGTTCAGTTCAGTTCAGTTCAGTTCAGTTCAGTTCAGTTCAGTTCAGTTCAGTTCAGTTCAGTTCAGTTCAGTTCAGTTCAGTTCAGTTCAGTTCAGTTCAGTTCAGTTCAGTTCAGTTCAGTTCAGTTCAGTTCAGTTCAGTTCAGTTCAGTTCAGTTCAGTTCAGTTCAGTTCAGTTCAGTTCAGTTCAGTTCAGTTCAGTTCAGTTCAGTTCAGTTCAGTTCAGTTCAGTTCAGTTCAGTTCAGTTCAGTTCAGTTCAGTTCAGTTCAGTTCAGTTCAGTTCAGTTCAGTTCAGTTCAGTTCAGTTCAGTTCAGTTCAGTTCAGTTCAGTTCAGTTCAGTTCAGTTCAGTTCAGTTCAGTTCAGTTCAGTTCAGTTCAGTTCAGTTCAGTTCAGTTCAGTTCAGTTCAGTTCAGTTCAGTTCAGTTCAGTTCAGTTCAGTTCAGTTCAGTTCAGTTCAGTTCAGTTCAGTTCAGTTCAGTTCAGTTCAGTTCAGTTCAGTTCAGTTCAGTTCAGTTCAGTTCAGTTCAGTTCAGTTCAGTTCAGTTCAGTTCAGTTCAGTTCAGTTCAGTTCAGTTCAGTTCAGTTCAGTTCAGTTCAGTTCAGTTCAGTTCAGTTCAGTTCAGTTCAGTTCAGTTCAGTTCAGTTCAGTTCAGTTCAGTTCAGTTCAGTTCAGTTCAGTTCAGTTCAGTTCAGTTCAGTTCAGTTCAGTTCAGTTCAGTTCAGTTCAGTTCAGTTCAGTTCAGTTCAGTTCAGTTCAGTTCAGTTCAGTTCAGTTCAGTTCAGTTCAGTTCAGTTCAGTTCAGTTCAGTTCAGTTCAGTTCAGTTCAGTTCAGTTCAGTTCAGTTCAGTTCAGTTCAGTTCAGTTCAGTTCAGTTCAGTTCAGTTCAGTTCAGTTCAGTTCAGTTCAGTTCAGTTCAGTTCAGTTCAGTTCAGTTCAGTTCAGTTCAGTTCAGTTCAGTTCAGTTCAGTTCAGTTCAGTTCAGTTCAGTTCAGTTCAGTTCAGTTCAGTTCAGTTCAGTTCAGTTCAGTTCAGTTCAGTTCAGTTCAGTTCAGTTCAGTTCAGTTCAGTTCAGTTCAGTTCAGTTCAGTTCAGTTCAGTTCAGTTCAGTTCAGTTCAGTTCAGTTCAGTTCAGTTCAGTTCAGTTCAGTTCAGTTCAGTTCAGTTCAGTTCAGTTCAGTTCAGTTCAGTTCAGTTCAGTTCAGTTCAGTTCAGTTCAGTTCAGTTCAGTTCAGTTCAGTTCAGTTCAGTTCAGTTCAGTTCAGTTCAGTTCAGTTCAGTTCAGTTCAGTTCAGTTCAGTTCAGTTCAGTTCAGTTCAGTTCAGTTCAGTTCAGTTCAGTTCAGTTCAGTTCAGTTCAGTTCAGTTCAGTTCAGTTCAGTTCAGTTCAGTTCAGTTCCATCGCACCCGCGATGGACTTTATATTTTACACTAGAAAATCGGATAATTTCTATTATCTATTATGTGAATCCATTCTATTACTTCACGCATGCCGTATGAAGTACCCTATCGAAACTTCCTGTAAATACGTGATATCCATTGCACAAAGGGTTATCATGAAAACAAATCATATGCAGTAGATAGCCATGAACTAGATTGACTGCTTGTTTGCAATCACAAATTTGAATGAACAAACGTCTCGTAACTCATCATAAGTACTCAGAAACGAAAAACATATAACAGTTACACCTGCAAATGAGTTCGGTCTTGAGTACACATTCATGAACATGGTGAATCGAAACTTTGTATTTGATTATTGCACAACATTTCGACTATCTTGAATTTGAACTATATACATAGATTAGAGTGAGATTAAGTTTTGTTTTACCCAAACTGAATTAGTTTATCACCCTCTTGGTATTTCCCCGGAGTAGTAGCGATTGTGAAGTTTTGTAGGAAAAAACGGAATGATGATAAATGGGTGACCAAGTGAACATGATAGAAAAAGAGAAAGGATGCCAAGAATACAACTCACTTCTACTGAGCCAGGATTAGGGGAAGAAGATTCAGATGAGGTTTCTGATTCACGAGGTTCATAGGTCTCAGATAATTCATACATTAAGCGTTCGAATTCAATTTCGGAAGAAACGTTGGCCATATTCAAAGGATCTAAGTGTTCCAGAAATTCCTGAGGAGGAAAATTTCAAAAATGAGTTCATTTTGCTCAACCTAATGGAATAGAACAATTTTAGCTCATCTGTAATGATGGGACCATTGAAAACTATGTTGACGTGGCTTAAAACTGCTGGTACTCGATAGAGCAGCCGATCAATTAACAGAGAATGGTCTTCTTTACTCAAATCAGATACCAGTAAAGGATGCTTTGGAAAGTAAAGCATTTTGACTAAACTTTAAGAGGATAACGAAATGTTTCGGAAGGCATCTTTATGTGATATAACAAACAAGAACAACAGCATACCACAAAACTATTGTTTATATATATGTATATATATGTGCATATATATATATATATATATATATATATATATATATATGCATGCATGAAAAGGATAATTCGGTAACATAAGGGTTTATAGTAATCAGTGTTATGAATTGAATGTCACCAATGAATAGAACTCCAAAGAAAACGGAACTCATCATAAAGCTGGATACTTATTCATTTTCGGAACAAGAGCCTTCCAATACCCTATGTGAAACAATACTAAGTAAACCCCATTCCACAATTCCAGTAATAGAATAGCAAACCACATATGGTTTCGGATAATTTGTGTCATGTAAATGAAAATAACTTGTGAATTTCATGGGTTCGGTTACCTTGTAAATAGGGAATGCAAATAATCGACTTCACTTGAAGTTAGGGTAACAGAACAGGTTCGGGAGCGCCAATATCAGCGATAAGTATCGTCCTGGAGACCCCAATTCCTAAAACATTTTGCATTGCTTACATCTTATTCTCTAATCACCAAGCTTAACGACTAGAACTCTCCAGGAAAATCTCCCTATAACACGAGAACAGAAAGGTAGTTATTTTGATGTCTTTCAAGTTGCTTAATTCCTTTCATGTGAGATTTTGAGACAATTTTTTGTGACTTTTTCCCAAAGTTTAAGTCTATTTTGATCGAATAGTTTTGGATCAGCAAAACAGGAAATGTGTTTAGCCCATACAACAGCCAAGTAGCTACTTTTTAACTTACTCTTATACTCCGATTCTGAGAACAGAAAATTAAGCTAATTTACGCATTTATCATTAATAAGATTAACTAGTATCAGTGTGATCGTTTATGGTTACGATCCTGATGACTGATAATTATCGTTCCGATAAACCATGACAAGATTTGTGTGATGAAAAGTACATCACCATAGTGATCAAGCTATCCCGTTAAGTTACAATCATACTGACTCAGTCAAATCACAATGGAGTGATCAGTTTGAAATTCAGTTAGCCCCAGATAATATGTCTCCCAACTGCCTCTTAGAAATAGAGAAGCATCGCTGGTTCGATGATGAAATAACAGAATAAAACAGAAGGGATCGGATTTGTTTGGGAAAGTGAGATAAATATTTGAAGTTTTCAATAAAAATCTCATTTCTCAATTGTAGTTGATGAAAAGTCAATGTTCATGAAATGCAGAACGCAAACATCCACTTGCATGCAAAAAAACCTATAAAATGCCATATGATTACAGATATTAGTGGACAGGTGAACAAAGCTTGTGAGCAAGAGCTTAAGAGTGGACTCCCATTTAATAATGACTTATCAATTTTCAACTGGAATGACAAGATGAGGTAGAAAATTACCATAAAAAAACATATTTAGTGGCCGAAAATTTGTAAACATACTAAGTGAACAAGGAATGACTACTGTAAAGTCACATGATTAAACTCCAGAGGCCTTCTGATAGACGTAGAATTTACAAGATTATGTTTTATAAGACAAAGACTTGTTCGGTATCAGAGTGAATTGCGCGAATCACTTATTCAAATTTACAATCATTATGAGATAATTGGTCGGGAAAACAGTCATCCAGCGTTTCGTATGATACGACAAGGAAATGTATAATTAATTTAACATACAGTATACTGAAGATATACGGTATCCAATGCATGTTTCGACGATAGATTAAGGATATCAGAAAAAGGAATAATGAAATGCTAACTCTAAACACATGAGGTTGTCGAAGGAATCTTATTGTAATGAGGAAGCAGTTCATTTGTATTTCAAGAGAGCTGAGGGGAGCATTATTTTGGTATGCCACTTCAATCTTGGTGCAGTGGCACGACAAACCGAAGAACATCTACGAATGAGAAAAAGGTGTAATGGATTGTGCTGCTATAAAAAAATCAAACACGTTCTGGTTTCACTGTGATGGTATTTTTCAAACTATGTTGCTCACCTAAGGTGAACATAATCTTTCTTTCACTTATTATGACAAAATCTACCAACAGGATAGCTTTTTAGCTATCACTCCGCTGCAGAGATTGAATTATCTGTGCAAAAGTGATACTAGCCTAAGTAACTGGCCTTTAGGTATGACCCAATTATGAATTCTAATATAATAGAAAGATAATCTTTCATGTGTATTTCATCTGTGCCCACGTTTTGCAAAATAAGTCCTATAAAACTGTTTACTTAATTTACATATTCTGGTCTTTAGCTTCTGAAAAACTTGAGTTTTCATCTAGAATATTTGACTTGTTATTCGCCTATTATATAATTCAGCTGACATGGTCAGTCCGGTGTAATATACCTTGCTATGCGTACAGATCGAAGCTACGAATGCTTAGTTGATAGATATTGATTGTAATGAACACTTATGAAGAGCCAGATAGCTGCTTCGTTCTTTTTGGAGCGCTCCAGTAGCACGCATCAAACCTCATTAGATGGAAATAAAACCCGTGGCGTCAGCGGTGTCAGTCCAACGAATTGACCACTGAGCTATTTAGTCCAATGGTCATTACCTTAAATAATGGGGTATATTGAGTTAGAATATTTCTGCATTAACGGTTGGCTACATATGGCTGCATCACTCATGAGCTAAAAGATCTAAGTGTACAGATATCGAAACATGGTGATCCCAACAAGAATTCAGAACAAGTAGAAATAAAAGTAAATGCAGGATTGTAAGTGCACATAATCAATGTTATTGCATCTTATCAACTGCTTACTGCAAAATGTTTTCATACGGATTAAAATAATAAATTAATTGCACACAATAATCTGATTTCCATACTGAAGGGAGAGGTTACGATAAGTAATGATGAAGTAATGATAAAAAATAATAGAACGAGAGATTGAATATTGTCAGTTATTGAAACTGAAGAAATCTAAAATATGGGTACGTGAAGGTATTGATTGTTCGTGAAGAGAATACGTAAAATAAGGTCAAAAGTTAGTCAAAATAAGGAACTGATGAGAATCGACTATTTAATATGCACAGATATTAGTTGAGAAATCGAGAAGAACTGATGAAAACACTGGATTTCACGAAATGTTGTTCCCCAGTAACTCCAAAAGACTACTTGACTCTTCTAGAGGTATATTGTTTTCTAATGACAACTAACAAATGTGGCAGTTAGAGTACATGGTGGACATTAAACCACTCGAAGATAAAGCAATTTTTGGATCCATCAATTCCTCGTCTACTCGTCTAACAATCATACGAGTAATTTGCAGTGGTTGAATAATTACATAGTAAAAAGCGAAAATGTGACAATGAGAAACATTAACAAGAAAAACACAAATACTGGATAAACACACACACGCATTAAGTAAGTTTCACACATTATGGTATTCTCGAAGAGTACTTTGTTGATATAAAAACATGGTCTTGGTACATAACAGTTACTACAACCGATAAATAATTGGTCGCCCAGTGATCGACAGAAATATTGGCCCAAAAACTTCGGCTCTCAAATTCCACTTAGTTGAATTTTCCTTTCCTAGTGAATTGCGCCAATTGTGATTTGAAAGGAAGACGATTGCAGTTATACGCCTCGAAATGGTAACTTACCGAGGATAGCACAAGATTATGTAGTTCAATTTTTCTGCAAATAAAATGTCACGGTTCCAGCATAATTTTGTTCAGCCAGCTCAGATATTTTGCATAAAAATGCAAAGTACGTGCCCTTATGAGCATTCCCAACGTTTTGTTAAATCACATTTAAGAAGTATTGAGTTAAAACTAACTAGTCTCCTGAGGGAAAGTATGCCACAATTGTGAATGGGTACCACGGTAAATAAAAGAATTTGAAATTTTAGAGTAACAAAAATGCAAGTGAAGGATAATTACCAGTGTCAACGCCATTAACCACGATTAAATGGGTGAATCACATCAAGTCAACAATCATCACGAGAATTCTCTATATTTCATGTAACTTGAGTTGAAAATTTGAAGAAAAAGGTACATCTCAAACATTTTGGTGGAAAGAGCTGAGAAAATAACAATAATGCAAAAGAAATGCCAGATTTAAAAAAAACAAAGTTCACATACATAGAATTCAACAAGAAGAACTAAGCGCATTTTGTTTTGTCAGAGTTGAAATCAAATTTTATGAAGTATATACAAGTAATGGTATGTGTGTTGCTGTTGACCAAATATTACATGGAATTTAATATACAAATAAATAAACACGGGCTACTTATTATCAATGTTTTTACAGCTTAGTTGATGCTAAAACACCAGAGGATACCGTACACATAGGTAGAAATGTAGGGATAAATGATAGATCCGTTGCGCAGATCAAGAAAAAAACTAACTGACAATAGGGAGTCCCTGTTGCTTGGAATTTGAACTATGCAGACAAATAGCACGACAGCTGACTACATGCATCACAAAACTTCATGACTGACAGAAAAATTAGCAATGGGAAAACAGTAGCGAGCATGAAAATCAAATGTTCGGAAAAAATTAAAACAAAAAGCATGGAACGTTGATTGACTTTTGAAAAAGGTGAAAAATTGGAAAAATGATTTATAATTTCAATTCAGAACTCCTGTTCCTATAAATTAATTTAACACGACTAATGTCCCATGAGGTTGCAAAACAGACAAAATGGAAAATGCAGTTGGGACAGTTATGCAATGATCCCCAAATTTTTTAAACGAACAATTCAATCGAATTTTGCATTAGTTGGATATTGAATTCAAACTTCTCTAAAACTTCTACAAGAAATAACCCTGACTAAATTACTTTGACAGAAAACCCTAGATAGATAAGCGAAAGTTGATTATTGACATTGGAATTAGATATGAAAACCACGAAGAATAAATTGTTGATCTTGTTACCTTATTGAATTACCCAACCACGTTTTAAAAGAAATTGACTGAATTAGCTTATTTTATTTCGACACAGCATGCTCTGGATATTAGCATTCTATCCGATGAAACCACTAGCTTTAATGCCCCAATCGTTGTGATGAGCGGACTTATTGTCCCACATCAACACTATGGATTTCAAAAGTCATCTTCCAGCGATCCATGAACAACCATGTTGACATGCTTCATTTAAGCAAACAATGATTTCGAGTATTCTAATCATTCGTCCACCTGAAGCTCGGGAAATAACGACCAACACACCATTTTTCGCGAAGTCAGTGGCCAAATTTGCCAACGTGAAGTATTAGAGAACGGTTTTACATTGTGTTGCATCTTAAACACTGAAATATGAATATCACTGGAAATACGAGGTGTGCACTAATTGCACAAGTGAATCGTTGAACTTGTTATGAAGTGTCTTGGCACTTTCCTCCTGCTTGCATACTGATTCTGATAGTATTTCACATAGCCTCGGCCCAAGTGTTGGCCGAGATTCCGGTGAAGGTAAGAAAACAGTTATTTATCTAATACAGCAGGATACTCAATCATCAGAGATACTTGAGAGATACAAAACGTATGAGGTGTTTAGCTAAAGTTACAAAAGACCTCAAAGCGAAAACAAGGCCGGAATACTGTCTGAATCATAGAAAAAACAAAATTGGAAGCATTTGTTGAGTCCGAAAATTTGTTTAACAGAACCTCTACCCGACTAAGTAAAATTATGCTCTTTTATTCGTTTGAGTAGTTGTCTAGCTACGTAACTAGCTCCAACAGATCAGTTGATCATACATTATCAATTCACCTCGGCAAGTAAAGGATACGGTACCTAGTTCGACCACCTCAATGTGTATTCACAAATTTAACTGTTTTTGTGGAGCTAGTTACGTACGTCGTACAACCAGACAACTACCCATACGAGTGAACGACCATAATCTTACGTGGTTGAATAAAGGTTGTGGTAGATCAGTTGGATGCTATGTAGTTCAACATACACTGTTCATCCTAATAATCCCAATCAAGCGATTTCAAAAGTCGCACAACCACACATTGATTGGTCACTTAATTTTTGCCACCAAATGTACACAGGATACAGCGATGAAAAAAATCTTCACAGATACTTATATTCGACAGTATGCACTTGAAACAAGTCAGTAACACTAAAAACGTAAGATTGGTCGCGAGCATAAATTTCGATGGTGTTTCAGTCGCTAACCCCACAATGTAAGATGTTTATTGAAAGTGCTCTAAAAACACTGATAATAGACGTGAGGAGATTCTGATCCATAAATCAAACAATATATTTAGCATATTCACTCGATATGCAACGGGAATAAAAAAATTCAACAGTGAAAGATGAAATACCAGTTTCTAATGCAACAAAATACACATATCGATTCACACGTTTGCAGAAGCGAATATATATATCGTTCGGAAAGAATGGTGCCAATCACAGGATAGGTGAATATCTCTCAAAATGCGACGTTCCATTACAAAGTTTATGTTAGATATTGACCACACTATAATCTATATTCTATGCTTAACGTGATAACAAACAACTTAAAATACATTTGCAATTTCTGTTTAGTTAATTCGAAGATGAAACGTGTGTGTTGAAACGTTGTTCACTAATAATTACGATGACAAAGAATATTCAAATAGGGCATCAAAATATTGCTATTTTCTCGAAGTTTTTCACAGAGAAAAAGCATATCACGAGATTATGATCTACGGTAAATTATTCATAAAATGCCATGTGACATTTCAAGAACATCATCTATACAAATTCGTGATGGACAAAGATAGCTAGACAATGATAATAGATAAAAGTTAGTCAAAGAAATAATGGTTGAAACCTGTTAAAAAGAGACACGATAAGGTTAGGTGCATGCAGTGGCAGTAGTACTTAGTTTCATTAAGTATTTTAAAGAACGGTATCGGCATCTTCTGAATGACAGAAAGTGTGGTTTGAAAAGGTTGTGAAATATGATATTGATGGAACACTGGGATCTATTGAATCCCCACTTACTGGCTGCGATTCGGCAGAAATTAAGTGTTTGCTACGAGCGTAAAGTCTCACTGCTTCTTGAAGTTCTCAGGATGAAACATTAATCTTAAACTTCTTCCAGCTATCAAAATTCCAATCCGTACCAATCTTTTTTTACAGCAACTTTCAGGTAGGTACTCTGTCAATACACAATCAAATTCAGTATGACAGAAAGTTCAGGTTTTCGATAAAATAGACCTTGCATTTTAGAGCTACTGGGAAAGGCCACTCTTAGCTGGATTCATCTTTGATCGCAACTTTTTTAACCTGCATCTCAATATACTCCCGAAATGACTTCATGAGAGAAATATATTCATGTCATTTCAATCAACGATGAACATGGTGTTCGCTATGTGTTACCATTATTACCATTATTAATACTAATACTATCATCACCATTAATTTGGTGATATCTTTTTACAAGTTGTTTTTCGTACGTTTGTCATGAACATTAAGGTGATGCAATATTCAAATATAAACCTGTCTCGGAAATGATGACCAAACGATTCAGAAAATTTTATGAGCTCGCTTCGAAATAGAAATGAGAAGAGATTGCAGAAATGGGACATGATTTCAGTTTATAAAACAGCTTATTTTTTATCAGTGTTATGGAAGAAAAATCGATAGAAGCAATAAACTAAGGTCCTGGACGATCGTGTAATCCAGTTTCTTATTATTCAATGGTTCTAGATATTTTTAATTCACTGAGAGCTTAGATGTGGAAAATGTTTTTGTACTATTTTCACGCCGATTGGGCTACTAAATTAACAAGCACCATGGTTAGACATGGATTCACTATCGGCACTACTTGATGGAATACGAATGCTATTTGACAAGGAATATCGCTCGTATATCTAGTTCACTGTTATCAATGACTACTATAATTAGCTTATTGGTACCATAACTGTTGAGTATACTTAAATGAAAAAATTATGAAGTTGCAGGAAACTTTTTGAAAAACGCTTGACAAGTTAGGTAAAACACAGACTTAAAGTCATTAAAATTTATGCAGCATAGTCCGACCATAATTTTGAACTGAGACGTTAAGAACAATATTTGATCAACAGAGTCTAATTAACGTTTTACTTTAAAGATTTCAGCTGCGCAATTGAAAACCTCACATTATAGCGCCGGGTAGTGATCAAATTATGTAAACTCCGACCTTGTTTGAATATACGGACATATAAGTGTTACATTTAAACATTAAAATAATAAAATTAACATACCGTATGCCTTGATGAACACTGAAAGTGTACGGAATACGTTGAAAAGCTAAATAGCGTTCTACAATCTCAGCTAACTGGCGGTGTTTCCAACATTAATCATCACATTTCCCGATTCATTAACCAATGTATCTGGATGTCGTAGATCAAGATGAATTAATTTTGTCATCACACCCGCTGCGATGAATGGTACGCACGGATGACAGATATCGCCGGATGCGTGTTGTTTTTCCAGAGCACGAACACGTCTCTCATGTGCCTTGCTTATTCTCATTGAAAAAGGAAGTGTAAGGCCGTGGTGAGTGGATTCACTGGTGTTTCCAGTATATGAGGAAGAATGTTCGTGAGGTTTCGGTCCAGAAGTACCTTCCCTTCTCAAACGATCAATCACATCCCGATAATGCCTGATTCTTCGAATAGCCTACAAAAATATTAAAAATAACCCAGGTGATACAAATACAACACGACTGTGGTAAACATAATAACTTTAGACAATGTAAATATATACACATATCACCAATGAGATAATTATACACAAGAAGCATAATGGACAAAGTTGTTGAAATGGGCAAAATTCACGGCAGTACTAATAACGATAATGATTAAATTGTCATGATGTAGTAGCCTTAATTGGTATTATTACAACTACCATGGTGTTATCTCAAGCACTGAACACAGAGAGATCAAGGAGGGGGGGGGGGTTTAAAAGATTGACATTTAGTAACATAAATGCGAGAATGAATCCTAACATTTAACAGTTACAGAATCAAATATGACCACATATCAAGTAGGCTACTGTATCACAGTTCATTTATACAATCGAATACAGCAATAAAATAATTCTATTCGAGATATTCTTATCAAGTTCACTGGATAAAAATGAACGCGATAAATTATTCTGCATCTTTGCGCATTTTCTGAGATTTTGGTCCAAACAGAATCGCGCAAAACAAGTTCATTACGTCAAATCATCAAAAAGTACACTAAACATCTGGAATGCAAATATACAATTTGAACACCTCACTGAAAGTAACTCCATCCACCTCGTGAAAGATGAAAAAAATCCCACCACATTTGTAAAACTGGAATAAAAAGAATAACGGACATCGGTTGCAGTTTCACAAGTTTTACATATTCAGTTTGGTGGAAGCGATACGTCAGCGAATCTCTTGATTATTCAGGCAGACCCTCATCCAGAGTTAGCAAACAAATTCAATGCCCATGACGCCACTGGCAAAGTTTGCGGAAGATAAAGTGCCGTTATTATTTATGTTCATTTAGGTTATGTGTGGCTGATAAACCCATCCAACTAGTCGATTCTTCAATCCAACATCTTCTTCGACAACATATAATAACGAAACCATGCTTCATAATTTATACACAGAAACCAATTAGTGCCCAGTACAAGTATTTATTATCAGTACTGAGGTATTCATCCTTACGAGAGCGTCTTTAGAGAGAAAATCACCAATAAGATGGGAATCACACAATTAGAAAAGAGAGAAACCTAATGAAGATATTCTATCTGATCCCTAAGGTGAAATTACTGGATCATTTGATGGAGCATTCTGTAACAAGAGAACATGGTTTCTTTCAACATATAGATCACTTTGAAACATCATCCACGAGTTGACAAACCTTGTGCAAAAAAAACATGTAAATACCTAACCTACCTGGAAGGATTTTCGTAGGCGGAAAACAGCAGCACTGATAAGGGCAGATTTGGCTTCTTGACTACCTTGTAAATTATTCATTTGTTCCATCATGAGCATCAAATCTACAACACGTTGAATAGCCACAATCCGATCATCTGGATGCGGCTCGGAAAGAATTGTGTATACGAGCCAATTGCGCAACTATAAAAATTAGCAGAGAGAACATTTTATGTTGGATACCATTACACACTAACATAATATAAGACAAAATTATCAATGGAATAATCTAAAACGATAGACAGAAACTTACTGGAGTCATGAATTGTATGTTAATGATCACTGTTATATTTTTTGCACCTGTGTGTACTCGACA
>CAXIVU010000343.1:0-19082 GCA_964035795.1 Pterobdella sp. o SKG-2022 | reverse complement strand
CAGATCCTGAATTTCTCGGAAGACCGAGTATGCAATTAAAATTATATTGATTATATTTGGAATTGATTTTCAGTAACAATTTGATGCTTCTTTGTATAGTCTATGATGTAAGAGCATGCCAGCTAATTGTTCCCAAGCCTCATACAGTTTTTCGTACACAATCCCGATAGATAATTCATTTAATTCAGTTCGTTTTCTAAATAAAATTGATAAATCGCAAAGTTTATTCATCAGGTTAAAAAGTTTTCATGAAAGTTTTCTTACATCATGCCAATTGTTTACATTGAAAATCAATAATTCAACGTTATTTTTTTTCTCAAACTACCTCATTCTTCCTGTTTTGGAAAGTTACGAGAATTACTTAGAGGACTTAAACTGGAGTGCGGAAATTGAAAGAAATCAGGTAGATACATGTAGTTTGTTGGATTAAAGCTTGTGTTACTTTCCAATGTTCATTTTAATAAGCGTGAATTAGTGATATTTTATTCAACTATTCGCATTGACGTTTCTGGTATTCGCCTTAAGGTTTTATGGAAAAAAAGGTTGTAAGTATCAATACGAATTGCTTTTAGTATATATCAATCACAAACGTACTACAAACCTGAATGAAGGATAAAGAGAGTTGAAAGAATAAGGTGGAGAAATTCAATTCGGAAATTCCAACAGTCACATATTTAATACAAGTTGAGTGTGAGGTCGCAAACGTAGAGACAGCAGTTGGAATAAATCAGGTTGTATTGAACAGATCTTCAGTGAGGGTGATCATTAGGGCTATTAGAAATTCGAGGGATGAGTGAAAACTGACACAATCGTTTTCACGTCTTGCATGGTTTGCAAAATGTAACTGAAATACAAAATATCAGAAACAGAGAAACCCAACAAATAACAATCTCATTCAATTTATCTTGCAGACTTTTCTACATCTTTCATAATAAATTTGGATAAATGAAGGATATTTATATTCATGTCAACATGTTTCAAGCACCTCAGCGCTGGACGTTTAATGAATGATGATTTCACCCATATACGAGTTATTCATGAGAATATTATTCACTGTGCAATTTTTAACGCATTTTCATGAACTGTTTGGTCAGATTATTTAATCACCCAAAATTTCGAAATTTATGCAGACGTTATTAAATTAGACAGCATGGCAAGCAGATATTTTTTAAGTTCCTTATTTTTTCATACATGTCTGAGATCTGTAAAGGGTGTTAACTCATAATTCTTCAGGTGCAATAAACTGTGACAGGTCTTGGATTTATATGCATACGGTTTCAAAAGTTTCTGAATATTACCAATAAATTTGTTTGTTTTTACATTTTGGTGAATGCTGAGTGAATCACGCAAAGTAGATACGATTTAAATAACCTTGCTAGTACATTCACTGCTCTGATACCAAACACATACCGAACACATAAAAACGATGCCTTTTGAAGAATACTGAATTTAAAGAAAGATTTATACCCGCAAGAACTATTCCTTCAGCAGAATTATGTTGGAATTTACTGAAAAATTGTGCGGTTCAAATAAGACGCAAATGAGTTAACCAAACTTTTAATCTTAAAAGTCACTCGCAGCAAAGTCTGTGAAATCTGCAACTCCACTTGCAAGCCAAAAATGCAAAATTTTAAGCAGAATCACAGTTAGTTAGGCAAGCAGATGTTTGGTAGCATATTTCTTAGGAAATTAGGAAGACAGTTTTTATCCATAGTTAGTCGTACTGACTACCATGTTGACTCAGTTTAATCATTGATAGTGGACATACTTCGTATCACTGACGGATAATGTTCAATAACAGAAAACATGTTGATCCTAAAAAAATTGTTGCATGTTCACGGTTTATTAAGAATCTGTTGAATAATTATTATCATTTATATTAATTACCACTTCCAGTGAGTGCTTGAATGGGAGTATTTTCAGATCAACAATGCTTATATGCTTCTCACTGTCTAACATTCTGAAGAATTACCAGCACTTTAAATCGAAAAATTAACTGTTGGCTGAATACAGGTTCATTGAAAAAGGCTTAAAATATCGCTTATAACTTGCCTCATTCAATAATGTCTTCTCATTTGACTAGCAAACTCTAGTTGAGCACTTCATTATTGTCCAGTCTGACTGTAGTCTTCAGAAAACATATTAAATATCTCGGTTGGATATCAGTTCTGGCTTCTTTGTTATTATAGCCATTCCATTCATCAAAAAACAAAGTGCGAGTTTTATCAACTCCGTATGAGAAACAATGATAGATTATTCATTCCCACTGTTATTGCTCCCAGTCAGTTGAATCTTTTCGTTATTACATAATCATTCTGTAAACTGCTTGATTGCAATATTTTGGATTACGTATAGAAAAAATCATCTTTCAAATTATCAACTCACCTTAATGATACCCCAAATTTAAAACAAACAGCACTAATAAACTATTTTTTGGGAAGAGTTTTTTTAAGTGAAATCATAGTTAGCAACCCTAGATAGCCAGGTTTTCTATTTGAAAAGTGCAAATTATCGGATCTAGAGATGACGAATAAGGTGCAAGTCTCACGTATCAAATTTTTCACAGATTTTTAGCAAACGCTACGAAAGAAATAGCAAATTATAAATATTTTAACATCATTGCCACCAGTGGGGTAAATATGGCATCTTGGAACTAGAGAAAAATTTGTCGATGGAAAGATAGGTTCACACAGTTCTTGACTCAGTTGTTGATTCGATAGGTAGAACGACTGATGCTATTTGTTGAAAGATCTCTGAATGACCAATTATAGCTGCAGTTGATTAGTCAACAAAATTGAAATTAGCTTTAAGACAAATTTTCAGCACAAATAATTTTTTATAGAAGCGAACATTGATTAGTAGTTTATTTGTACAATTTGAGACATTTTCCCCCTTTATCTGTAAGGCCGTCAACAAATAATACTGGAGCGAATGGAGAGCCTATGAAACAGGCTTATCCATACTGAGTTGTAATGAACGATAATGAATAGCTGATTTCATGGAAGTACAAGTTATCTTCGGGAATTCCATTGACCAATGGCGGTTCAATGATTACAAACTAATGAATTTACATCGCATAATTTACCTATATATTTAGTACCGATAATTTTTGAATATAATTTGGCTCATTTGACTGACGACAAAAATAGACCAATGAAATTGGTGATGCCATACAACTCTTTTTGATATTGTCTTCTCATACTGATATATATATAAGTTCACACTGTCGGCTTTTCCAAAATTTTATTGTTTTCCACGAGTGTTGACATAAAAATATCAACTCGTTGGTAAGTCCCTCGTCAATGCAGAAGTGAGATACACCGCTGTTAGCCCAATAGCTATCCATCTGAAACAGTGCTGTAAAAAATATGTATGTGATAAAAAAATATCCCGATTACCTGCCTGTATCAGCTTCTTCTCACGAGTTTTCGAGTAAACTTTGTCTAATTGAACTGCAATGTGCAACTTAAACCTTTTACTAGGTTCATTTCGATAATATTTTATTTGCAAATATGAAGTACTTTACTTCACCAGAACCACATAAATGTGGATGCCATCAGGTTTCAATGAAACACATTTCTTTGGTTACAACAACAAGTTTTCTAACATTCGATAGGTTTTACACGCTTAGAACATGTAGTCCACGGATGTCATTATTTCTTCTCCATGTTGCAACAATGTCATTAGGATAATGAAATATATATTACAAACGACATGAAATATCTTTCAACATCCTGGCAAACATCAGGAGGTGTAGTTGCCTAATTACCAATAAACTTTACTGTAACCAAGAAATGTGGCGCGTCATCATTTTCATTCCTACCTTGTTTTATCTGTTTGGTTAATTATGGTTGTTTTTTACTTCAAATTTAATTGTGTCAGAATTTTGTTGGTAAATCCAACCATCCAACCGATCTTTGGAATTCACAATTCATTCTGCCTAATTCTGTATCGTAAATGATTTGAGCGATATGTTGCTCATACCTAAAACGTTTTGTGCATTTTATCAAACCAGCTGAACGGCTAAGATGTGATCTTTCACACATAACTAGAACTCTCGTATGAATAATATAATGTCTTATGATCCTTCGTTAGTAGACACTTAAGATTCCCAAATAGCATCAGTCAAAAATTTATTTATATCAAGCAAAAACGCAACTGTCACGCAACATTAAAAATTCACTTCTTTTTAAATGAGCTACAGCCTCTGAGTTATTGTTCATAAAGCTTATGTTAGCATCAATTCGCAGTCTCATGACAAAACTTATCTGAAAATGATTGACAGGTAAACGAGGCATACGAAAGTACAATAACCACAGAAGTGGCTAAATAGAACAACAACATCAACAAATGAGTTTTGCTATTGCATTTAGAGTAATGTGAAACAAACTGTGCTGTGAGCTGGGTTGATAGCGCAAAAACTGAAATATGGGATACTGCACGTGTAAAAATTCATCGAGAGTTATACCATATCTAATAAAAGTTACCATAGTATCAACAAACCTGGCACTCGTTAGTCCTGTATGCACAAATCTGGTTTCATTGGCAGAATTATAATGACACCAAAATAGAAGACACGACTTGTTGAATGCATCTTCATTAACAATTAAAGTGCCTGGTTTTTCATTACCAATATCACATACTGAATAAAGAAGGAAACAAATGTTGCGAATGGTAAATAGGATTATGTATACAAGCCTAAGAGAAACATGGTACCTTCTGCATTTGGTTGAAAATAAGGGGAAGAGGTTTAAAATAAACGATATAAAGGAAGAAGTAATATTTGATTTTTTTCAAGGAATCTCTTATGAAAATTATAGCTTTGAGAGTTTTCAAAATCAAAAAGATGAAATATGGCTGTGCCTCATAGGCAAAGTGAGTTTGAGAACTACCACATTCTTTTCTCTGAGTATGTTTGTTGACTAGAACTGAATTGGCAATTTTAGTTATTTTGTCACGTCATTTTGCAAACACATTTACGCCTTTTAAAATATGATGAAATGAGTGTTGGCCAAAAGTGAATAAGGGTGACCCGTATATCAGTTTTCAAACGCAGAATATGAGAATATGGAGTCTCCGGTATGGTAAACAGGTTTAGCAATAAAAAAACAGCAAATGACGTTAAATCCTACAATTGGTTTTAAAATTCGGGGTATGCGTGATTGGTCCCATATTAAAGCCATGAATATATGGTCAGTATCTACATCAAGAAACAACAGCATTATGATGAAAAATTGAGGTTTTTTCCAGGTTTATTGAAGCTTCAAGTGTAATATAGCTTGATTATTGGGATTTCTTGTAAAACAAAATACCATACAAAAAGTTACCTTATTTTAACGTTATTCGATCTGGACCACTTAATTTTAAAGATATCGCAAGAACAGCAGTTATATTAACGTTTGTGGATGTTGTTACCAGAAATGTTTGCCCACAGATAACAACAATACAATGTCCAGAAATTGTTTTTGTTTGATTTCTTTTGTAATTTTTCGACTTGATACATCAGGGCTCCAGACGCATTCGTAAAAGGCTCAATGACTGGTGGGTGATAAGGACATGCTACTAAGAGTGAAGTAGGGTTTTAGAATCCAATCTCGGTCGGGAAACACAGTTGACGAAATACGTGAAAAGATGCTCGACGGGAAGTTAGAAGCATAAATATCAACCTCACATCATTAACCGAAGTGCTTTGAATCGCTTAGTAGCCAATGCTAGCTCCGATTGTGCTCATTTTACTGAAATTATGTGTGCACTAAATTCGAAAATCGTTTCATAATGAGCTTAGCGCACTCAGTGACTTACTTTTAAATCATATGAATACAGCTGGTTTGTAGTAATTTGAAATGAAAGATTAAGTTTCTACATTGTGACTAAATAAATCATGAGGGCAAAAATCTACAATCCAACGAGTTCAATGATACTGTCTTAAAGTCATAATATATTCAGATATAAACCTGTGTGAAAAGATTTATGACATATAAGGTTTTGACACGCATTTATTATTTTAAGATTACCATGTTATGGCTCAAAGCAAAATCTCAATTTTTTCCCATAGATATTTTACTTCATTCGTACACCGGACGTAAGTTATGCCACAAAATATCATTATTGTTGAGGTTAGTGATCACGTTGCTCAAATAAATGAACACATGTTTTTGCATTTGATTGGTTGAGTATTATCAACACGAATAGATTGATACAATTGCAAGAGCATTAATTTTGTTCTGAAGCCAAATAAAGTCATTTGAAGGTTGGAATTATTCACCCGATCCATCAGCACCTCAAAAATGAAAAGTACTCCCAAATGAACGGTATAATGAACAAGCAGTAATCATGAATATTGGTGTGTAACTCACATAGATTATAATTTGACTTTATTTAGACTTTGTTTTCTGATGTGTTCGATCATTCAAAACGCATCACACAGACCTAAAGTAAACACTTTGTGTTTACTCACCAATCATATATAATTACTTTGGCATTGTATTTAAAGATTATAAAGTCTCAAATAAAGTTTCCTTGAAATTATTCAAATGAGAACACATACCATTGATTGGTTTCCTCAGACAAATCAGAGCCACTTTCTTAGGCTGCGTTGGATTTCGAATCATGGAAAGCTGATATTATGAATCATGCAGTACTCGCCATACTTTAGACTCGAATAATACATTAATATTTATCTGGTTTTCATTAGCAAGTCTGCTTGAATCAATCAAGGTGGATAAAGCATCTGCATAACCTTCGGAGAATATACATGGCTGTTGGATCCTAAAGTCACAAGCAGCTCCACCGACAACATTCAACAGCATTCAACGCTGCGTCCAACAATTGCTCGAATATGTCTGCTCAGGTATTCACCTCAAAATACAACTCTGGACTAGAAGTTAAACATCCACAAACAAAATGCAACGAGTTTTTATAGTTATTGAGTATTTCATTTTATTGCAGCAAGGGAAATAACCCAAAGTATTGACCAACATATCATGCATAATTTAAAAAATCATTTTACGGTGAAATAATTACGCGTGTGTTATCTGCTTCCAAATATAGTTTCTGTGCTGTTGTATACAATTAACGCTGGCGTTCATATTACTTCTCTCGCACAATATTTATTGCGATGCGCAATGGAGCATTTTATGCCCAATCATCAACCTGATGAGTTTAATATTTTTTCGGAGCTCGATAAAATTGATAGGTCTATTTCTCACCAATCGGCAAAGTCAACTTATTTGAATGCAGAACTATCCATCATATATTGTACCACCTCTCGCACGATTGTTGGGAAATCTATGCAACAATTTTTCAACACTCATACTGACAACAGTTCTTGGGAAGATAGATGGTATTTCAATAACACCATAGTCAGGTTTATTACCGTAATTTTGGAATGTAATACTCAAGGTCCTTGCGTCACTACCAGCGCTGTTTGATTTGTTTAATTTATTGTTGTAACTGTTTAGCCACAAAAACGTCTTCTAGGTTGAAGTGTTCAAGAATCAAAAATTTATGAAAATATATTCTCCGTATGTACGATTCTAAACATTTGCAAATTCTGTCATTGTAGTTCTGCATCACATGGCCTTAGAAGAGATAATCAATCTGAAGTTATTCACAAGTTCGAAAGCCATCCTTAATGTTATTTTAATTTAACCCGTTTGATATTCATTCAATGAAGAATAGTATGTTCATATCAGTGCAAGGAAACGAAATTACTCTAAATGTTTGAGAACGAGATGAATTAGAAAACGTTTTTCTTCACGTGTTTTGTCAATGAACTCAGTGTTGTTTAATTTCCAAGTTGTGAAAGTTTACACGGGTATATATGATTTGTCCAGCAGTGTTTCTTCATACTTAACGTAGTCATTGATTTATTTTGAATGACTTGTTTTGCACATTTTGCATGAACATATAGTATCAGAAGATGACGAGAACCAACAAAATGTATACGTCACTACATTTTGTTCATTTATATCACTGATAATGTTGTGCTTTTTAAATAATCTAACAAAGTGCGGCTTTCTTTAGATTCAGACGTAACAGTATGAATAGCTGGATTCTTATCTTTATTGCATTCTGGGTCACAATGAAAATGTGGATGGTCATGGTTAATCTGAACTGAAAAACTTCAAACTATTTATGTGAATGACCGAAGTTGACGAATCGAAAACTTCGTTTTACGATGATATAGACAACCAAATTTAGGCAGTCCCTCAAGCTAACGAGTTATCCAGCAAAGCCCCATAAACCATCATTCCATCATTTTCAAGAAATATTTACTGTGTTGTGTGGTTATTGCTTGCTCTTTGTCGATATGTTATGCGCATTCATCAGCTTATAAACAAGAAATCCAATTGGTAAGGCCTCATGATTTCCCAGCCCAACTTATTTATTTCCCGTGCTATTCACAGAAGTCTTGCTTGGTTGATATCTGGGTGAGATCTCGTGAATTATAGCAGAGAGCTATACATGGACGTAACTCTCAGGATATTCAGTGTAGAAAAGTTGCTGATTACCAACTTTATACTATTGGTTAACTCTATATAAGTTATACTTCTTTAGGTCACTGAAAGTGAAATTATCTTACTGTGTTGTTTGTTCCAGTATCTTTATCAGCATGTGACTACTTCCCATGATAATAAGGGTAGGTACGGGACGCGTAATTTTTCTGGTAGAAATGGTGTATGATATAATACCCATTAAACCATTGATATGTTTTGTCAATGATTATTTAATGAGGAAATTACAGAAAATTGTGTGCGGTCGCTTTATTCACTACTAAAACTGGGTTTTACTCAATCAATAACATTGACAGAGGATGGTAAGTATCATTTTCATTACCTTTGTGAATAAAATAACCACAAAAATAATCCTGCTTACTGTATTTTTAGAAATAATAGAAATCACAACCATTCACGTCTTCTGAGAAAACAATATTTTCGATGTATTGATATCATTTCTTTCGTTTTCACTTATAATAATTTCTTCTCAATAGTCAACAAGCAGTAGGTAACATTTTTCCACGTGGTTCGCAAAATTTAGTGGTTGTTTAATACAGTTCAAATGGGAGCCATTTGCAAACTCTCAACAAACTGTTTTACATTGATGTATAACACTTCATGTTGACAAAATATATCACAAAATCTTTAAGTGTTGAAAAATGTTGCATATGGAAAAGAACAATTTAATAGTCAAAAATGAAAAGAATTACCAGTATGAGGACTGTGAGTTCTGAAAAGATTTGTGTGTTGATGTTTACATGATTTTTATATGCAGTTCAAATGTCGACTTTTCAATAATTAAATGTTATGGTATACACGAACAGTATCGGAAAAATTTGGTCTCTTCTCGCCCTTAAGTGAAAACAAAAGCTACATCATTGAGTCGAATATTTAACATCATATACAATGCTGAAGATTATATGGATGTATGATCAATGGTTGCGATGAGTAAGAGAAAATGATGAAACTCTGATTCATTCAGCTCTGATAGGTAATATTGAAGCTCCGACTAGTTGGGAATTGAAATTAAATCCACTCCAAATGTGTAAAACATAGGAATCTAAAAACGATGAAAATAAAGTTTATCTAGTTCACAGAAGTAAAACTAAAACTCTAATCGAATAGTAGCTAAAATTTATCGACAGTGCAACCGTACACATCTGAAATACCCTTCTTTTAATTAGTTGCACTGCTTCGTCAAACAATGTGTAACAGATTTTTAAGTTCTATCTTCGTACTATATTCGGACACTGGTTTGGGATATCGCAACAACTAGTGCATACTTCTCATTTAGACTCACGAGCAATGAATATTGAACAAATACTACTCTTGGGTAATGCAAATTTACCCTAGAGTTCTTTCACATACGTACGAAAATATGCCTTTGATGTTTTGATTATTAACGCAAACCATCTTCAGTTAGTGTCTCACATCTCATCCGCCATCATTGTAGATCAAACTGTGTGATTTTGTTGTCCATATAGTACTCTCATCAACATGTGGACATGCAAATTTAGGCAGATTGAGCTCGGAATTGTCGGTAATGACTTGCGTTCATTGATGTTGTTATTAAATAACAGTACTATCTGCCGTGTAGGTTGGAAAGATGACGTATTCTTCAGTGTGTAGAGCAAATATGCAGTGACCATAATGAACAGGGAGTGTCTGCAAATTGTTATTGTTTACAGTGAACATATCTGAGAATTATATACATACTTTCATTGGAAAACTGAGCTGAAGAAACCAAAACATGCAGCAAATGAGACTAGTCAAAACGTTATAACACCGATTTTATTGAAGATCGTGATAGCGAGAAAGAACGGCATATCAAACATTTTAGTCTTGAAGGATGTACTAGCTTCTGACACTTTAGGAATAAAACACTATATAAGTGTATTCGACAACGGTGTAAGAAATGCAAAACGACGTATCCCCGTGTTCGTTTTGATCGCAAAAGTAGTACTTTTGGCGTATTTCAATGCTTGATATCTGTTTGTTTAGTTGGTGGCTAGAGGGAGCAGCATTTACCCTTGATAGCCTATGGCAGGCAGCATTGTGTATAATTTAACTACCTTTCGCAAGATCTTTATGAAAATTCGAGTCGGAGATATTTCCAATGTAATTTCATTTCTACCGGTTTGCCATTATTGAAACAGTCAGTGCTTCAAATGATGAAAAATTATGACTGCAGTCGAACTATGTTATAACAGCAGGCATTTAAACTTAGTGCATTTGTTGCATGTTTTGTCATGATGAACTACAATGTGCCCTTCTGAACATGCAGTATGTAAACCATTCTTCCCGCCAACCGCTTTGCCAGTGGACCCCATAATAAAGTGAACAATTTGACAAGATTGGTTATTTACAAGTTTAACAAAACCATATTCTGTGCTTCCCACTATTTTGCCCGGATTAGGAAGAGACTCAACGTTTCATTTGTAGATAATATGAATTTCGACCTGCATGTTATGTGATAAAATAGAAATTTCATGTTCTTTTTGCAGGTTGGCTGTTCATTTTTGTTCGATTTCCACAATCAGTAATACGATTTATTAAGTAACTTCTTTCATACACTTTCTTTTTTGATTTAATGGACATTTTATGAACTTATGATGAAACTCAAACGTTAACCGGCAAAATCTTGCAAACTTGTGCGACATTTTCTGATTGATTGATATATAATTCTTTGGCCTTGAGGTTTATGTCTGCGATAATATCGTTGTTGAATTGATCAACTCATTTGCGCATTTATATCTTATCGTTTCTTTACAACATCTTCATTTTAGCATTACTCTTTATCTTTCAGCATAAACGAGAGTTTCATTGGGGTCGAAAAATGAAAATAATGTATTTCTTCCTTAAATCGACTCAAGTCATGTTAGCTACTCCATCACTGAAATTTAGTTGCAGTAATAAGGCTTTCCTTTTCTTTTACTCAATAAAGATGATGTTTACTTCATTCTTGTTCATTATCATACAATAACCACTCGCTGATAAATTGTTCTTTAAATGTCAGTGGAATGTGAGTTAGTCTTGACACTTGAAATCAGCTGGAAATACAATTTAGATAATAACATACATTTTAAAATAAATACGTACATTTTGAAATTGTCTAACAATGAAAAATCAATTATTATCTTACTGCAGGTTTATATATAGAATTTGATATCCTAAAGCTCATAACCATAAAGTGCATCAAATTATCAGTGAAACATAATATTTATGAAAATTATGATATATGACATCCGCAGTATGACGCAGTAAATATATTTTTAAATATATCCTTAGATGTCTACCCTACCTATTTCCCAGCTGACAGATGATATGCACACAGTTCATGCGTGGAGATAATTGAATGAAAATTCCGAATAATGGAGTTTCGAAAACTACATCTAGCGCCTAGGAAATCTATATTTTTCGAACATAAATTCCGACATTTTTCCTCAGTAACAAACACTTTCCTAATTATTTTGACAATCAATGGAATTAGATAATTCATAACGAACAATCATCACTAGAAATGAAACTCAACTAGGAACATATTCAAACTCTGTCTGTTAACATAATTCTTAGAAAAGAACAGAACAGACGACATTATAGCAAAATGTTAAAGGCTGTCTAATATGATGTAGGCCAATCTGCAAATTGTGCCTTTCCGACTCTATTTACATTGTTCTGGTGAATTCATCAAAATCAAAGACTTTCCCAGTATATAAATGATATATACCGACATCTAGCATTTTAATTTTTCAAAAATATTCAGCGTAGGAGTACGATTATCATATGGGTTTTTTGGCGTAGCGACAAAGTGAGATTTCTGATTACACGTTGAGTTTATATGTAGAAAACCGATAAAAATTTGATTCAATGGAGTATGCCTTTCTGCAATATGATACGTGGATTTAGTAAGTCAATTTCAGCACGATCAGCCCATGATACCTATGCTTACATCAATAAATTGTCTCCCTAATCGATTTACTTTCACACACGCTTTATTCATGTTATCCAGGAATATGAGGAAATATATATAAACTGTCATGCTAATCTGCTGCAAGAGAGGATAAATAATTACTTTAGAAAATGCAGGTGGAAAAGCATGTCCTTGCCAATGCTATGACCAAAATGTAGGTGTATGTTGATGACCATTTGCTGATCATCGCAGTTAATAATTACAGTACTGGCTAAATGTCGTGCAAAACATACCCAATTTTCGGATTCAGTTTTAATTCTGCGATACGTAATAAGCAATAGCAATCTTGTTTTCCCACACCGAAATACCTATTTGATACTGCACATTATGACACTTAATAGCCATAGTAATTTGCCCAGCTATACTGGTAACCGTAGCAAACGCTTCATAACCAAATCACCAATAATGAGCCTTAAGTGATAGATAGAAGGCAAAGGTTTAAAAGATGTACAAAAAGTTTACTAAATATAATAAAAATACTCATTTAAATGTCTCTTCAATAAATTAATAATGACTGAACTCTCCTTTCGCTTTAACCACCTCCTCAAGCGGTTTGAGTATAGAGTCAACGAGGTTGTTCACATATCCTTGTTTAATGTCATACTAAATGAGATGTGCAATGTGGTCACTTAAATCCAGTGTTTCGGAATAATCGGCTAATTTCCCCTTCAGAACTGTGAAATAGTTTTCAATTGGATTTAGGTCCGGACTGCGGGGAGGCAATTTGACAAACTTCAACTTTTCATCCTTAAGTTCAAGCATGGTCTAGATAATAAAAGAAATCATAAGTACAAGAAATCAAGAGAAATATGCTTACCTTTTCCGACACATGACATGGTGCATTATCTTGTTTAACAATCCCTTACCCGATAGAATTTCTTGTGGGTTCTTTCGTGAAAAATTCTATAATTGGAATGACGAAGGTACTGCTATTCAGTATACCTTCTATTAGTCTCCATCGCATAGACTGCCTGTGCCGCAAAGCAAACTGACATAATTTCTTCAATAGACGGGCACCTCTTCTCACCAGTCGTGAGTCTGATTTCGGGAACCGTGCCCCACAAATAAATTTTTGCTTTGGATTTGCAATGTTGTCCGTTATCATGGTTTCATTGGCGAAGAAAACACTTCACTAATAACCAACTGGACGACTTCTCATATCCAAAGCATATGTATTATGTTCTCTCCACTGTTTTGCAGCTATTGGTGGTGTTATAGTCAGTGAATGGGGCTTCAAGCCGGACTCCGACATCCGATTTCTTATCAACCATCTGCTGTGTTGAGGAAAATTACCTTTCTTTATCGTCATTATTGGTCAGTTGTAATTTTGTTGATAGCAAGGGTGATCAAAACATCTTACAGCTTTGAAGTACTTCGTTTTCGTCCATCTTGCTTTGTTCTGTACTCTGTTTTCGCTGTGATAATCCTCCACATGGTTTTTCCGTGCACACCGCAAATCTGGACTACCGCTGAGATGGATAGGTCATTTTCACACAAATTCTTGATGATTTCTCTTGTTTCTTTTTGCAAATATGTGAATTTACGTTGATTTTTCATTGTGTTCTATAACACAAAGTAACGAATTGATGTAGTACCACAAAATGTATTTAGCGGCAAACCTCAAAATCAAACAAATTTAAACAAATATTTAGATAGTTTATTTTGTGCCATGATTGCGTATTTCATAAGTTAAATTTAAATAGTTTGGGAAGCGTTTAGTTTTAATAATATCAAATCCACTTCTCATTGCAACCGTGTTTGTCAAGACAGACAGGTAAAATTTTGACAATGAATTTCATTAGCGCTGTCCATATACTGACTGCCATGACACAGTTTTCAGTCCATTATATTCAGTCATTCTCAAGACAAAGAAAAATTATGGAACCAATCACTGCTAATCCTGAGTTTTTGAAGTCTGACCCAAACAATAGTTCTGACTAACGTTTGGGAGTGATTGTGAGGTAGGGCGTAAATGATATTACGTTTCGAAACAAAGGACTATGCTAGTTTAGAGGTCACTAATGCAAGCTGTCCAAAATTTTTGATACCAGTTGCTTTTTCGAACAGTGAGGAAACAGGAGCTAGTGAAACATGAAATGTTGCACCACATTCCGTCTGTACTGTAAATTGATTATCTAATTACTATATCAAACAGCACATGCGTAAGTGCAAATGCTTGGAGCTAAGACGTTTTTCATTCGCGGTTTTGTTTATGCCAATTTATGAGGCCAAGTTTACATATATTACATTTTATAAGAACGACAGCAAATGCCATATCACTTTCATCCTTTAAATCAATGTAAGAGTATCCTATGGAGATTTATTATCCAAATAGGATGTTTAATTATCTGAGATGGTAAATATTTCCCGCATTGTTGGAAATATCATTATCTTGATGAAGCAATAAAATGCAGATCTGTGAAGCCAAACGGTTAAATTTACGATTTTCAAACATCTTGTCACTGAACAGACTCAGTTCTAAGTAAGTTGTTACATTCCAATAAAATTGTATATGAATGTGCATATAAATAAGTGCGTGTATGCTGAGAATTAGATATAAAACATAACACTAAATTGGGAAATCCTGCTTATGCACAATTTTTTTGCAAAAAATATAACTTTTGATGTCAAAAATTGCGATTCAAAGTGGTGCGCGCGCTGTTATTGCTGAACGGCTGACTTATTTTGACGTGCCTTCCAAGACTTCTGGAAAATGAAGCCCAAATTATTCAAAATCATTGTCTGGTTCAAGAAATGAAATAAAAGCAGTAATAATGCTTTCGCAAAGAATATGTAAACGAACGAGATTAAGCGGTTACTGCGTTCACCCGGATGGCGCAAAAGAATTCTATTTGAAAAAACGGATCGTCATTATATCAGGAACAATGTACATGGATGATTTCTGATTATCCAACCATATTTTGTCGAAATATTATACGATAACTTCCAACTCACTATGAATCATGAAGCGATTAAGTGATTCGACTAAATATACGGGTACAACAATGTCCTAAAATGTAAATCAAACAAAATAAATTATAAAGTATTCTCTTTAGTTAATCCTTGTTTCAAATGCACTTACTTGGATAAAGAAAACCGATGATGAAATCATCAATCTCCTGAGTTAACTTGATAGAACAAACTAATGGACTTGATCATGCATCGGTTTCAACTAAAACTGATGAGCTCAATACTATCCTTTGTACTTCCGACTTTATTGGTACAAATTTTGTGAGAAATAGTATTTCGAACAGTAGGGAGCAAGTCAAAGGTCATAGGTACGATGTGCACATTTATGGTTAAACGTTTTTTACATCAGATGTAAAATGGTAACGATTTAAAGGGTGTGAGCACTAGGTCCACTAATTGTGCAACCTCATCATTGAAGCGTTTGTAACATTCTTTGAGAGTGATATATTAGAGTAGCTAATGATGGACGACCACTTGTATTTTGTAATTTTAAGATTGATCAGAATGTGGTCATGAATATTGTTCTATCCAAAGTTGAATAATGTAGTGAAAACACAATAGAATTTTAGTTATACAATATAAATCTGATGAAACCACGTACACAAAAGGGTTCAATATATGGCAGTCATTACATTGTTGAGATTGGTAGGTGACACAATTGGATTAAAAGTAACCTGTGCCATTCTCTGTCAAAACCGTTGGTACTTTTTTATTAGCACGGGTTGACAAGGCAACAAAAGACAAAGGCAATAAATGATTACATAACTGGATTTATGTAAGTTACTTCGAATACATATGTTTTCACAAAGGAAATCATATCAAAGAAGCCAAACTCAAAATCCTGATTTGAAATTTTTCGTCAAACGCACAAATGTACTTGTCGATGAAATTTTTTTTGCTGATCCGGACACTCAAGTATAATGAAACCTTGTTTGTGAAATCAACGGATTCACCGTTCATTCAATTTTACGAGTCTAAAGGAGTTATCCTAGAGGGTAATTTGAACTTGCGATTGGAACAAAATGCAGTTTGTTGTATGAGAATCACGTATTAGCAATGCATAACTCAGTAACTGATGTGCCGAAATAAGGGCTCCATTTGAGCAAAATATTTTGCAATCTATATGGAGAAGTACGAATTTGTGTATGATAGTCACTCAACCCAACAGTAGGATTGTTATTCAAAGGTGGTTGGTCGGATATTGCCGCATTCATCGCATTATCAAAGTCTGAATATAAAAATTGGCAAAAGTGGCAAATAGTTAAGAGAAAAACCTATATTTAATTGATTTTATGCTAAAGAAGTAAAAGTGAAATTAATGAGACACTGCATCCCGATCTTTAATTGACAACGGCAGTTTTTATGAGTTCAGTATACCCGCCAGAACAAAAAGGAGACAAGCAGATATGGGATAATAAATGCATCAAACATCTGTTAATGGAATTGAGTGAGAGCGTATATGGATTCAACTGTTATATGGGGAGTGTTGTTGTTCCTTTCCCTCCATTAACCGGTACACTACTTCTCTGAATATCCTCTGAGTTTGTGTTTTAGGAACCTGGGTGTCAGCGCATTGGTTTCATATTCATTGATTCCTTTTATTGATCTCTATTATTAAAATGTTCTGATCTATCAGTGTTTCTTTAAGGTGTGATAATGAACCAATCCTTATGAAATTGCAATAGAAAAACTGAACAATGTCTGGATGCCACTAGTTAGTCATATCTTTTCATATTTAGGGAGGAATCATCCACATAATCATTGTTCGTCTTTTCCTTGGCATGACGTAGTGCACCCAATTTTCTGAATAACAGTGGGTAGTTAGAATGCGTTTTTAAGATTTTGAAAGTATTTTTGTAAAATGACACTAGTTCTCTATATCCCGCTGCCAGAATGTAAAAAGGTCATCATGGGTTGTCAAGAGAAACATTGCTTTAATGCCTACCGAAAAGTCTATCGAATTTCACCAACTAATGAATTTCATTATTTGAAAGTTATTTTGAGAAAATTCGAATTTTGATGTAAGATTAGACCGAATTTCCTAAATGTAGCATGTCTTCGTAGTTATTCAGCCTGTGTTTGTGATTTATGTATTCTAATTTGGCACATATATACGTAGGTTCCTAATGGAGTGATACTTCAAATGGACGTACTCAGTCACATAAATGAATATTTGGCAATTCTATCATCCCATAACTATTTGTTACATGTATGTTGCGACTCATTAGGATTACAAAATAGTTAAATGATTAATTTTTTTACTATTGCTTTATTTTTATCACGTAACATACAAGGAGGAGGTGAGCTCTGCATTTATATATCATATATTTCAAATACTTCAACCACTAAATCTTGTTTGAGTATCCCATTTAGAAAGGGAGTCTTTATTTTCCCGTTTGATTATCCCATCAATATTATTTCCACATTCATGGCCATTCGTTTTTCTGGACACTTAAAGACTATTCGTGATTGTGTGATGTTAACATAAGATCAATTGTTACACCTTGCTCATCTCTATAATAATTTTTTGTTACTTTATCCATAAAAACCTTTGTTTACTCTCTTAAAGTCATTACTAAGTAATTACGAAAGCAACAGCATATTATAAAACGGTGAAATTCTCCTTGACAATTTTCCGTCAAGGTTCGCTGTAATGGTGAAGTATTTTTGTCTGCAGTTTTCATGGTTTTCGCTGTTTTTTATTAGGATTCTGTAATAATTTTGAGATACAAATGCAATCATTTACGGCCTCAGAGTAGATTTTTTTACTATCTTTAAAAATGCTATTCACTTTAATCATCACAGCTCCAAATTTGTTTAAGCCTTTGTTCATAGCCATAATATTTAAACCAGTCACTGACAGTGATCTAGACTATACGCATCAACATTTTGGTGGGTAAAAATGTACAAAGTACAGATCACATTAGGGTTGCAGTTTGTGTACCCTCAAAGATGATACAATGCAATATATTACTAAGTGCGTACATATGTACACAGAATGCATAGAAATATGCATAAATAGGCTTTTAAAAGCTAACTCTGAGATCAAATGCAATGGACTTACAGGATTATTCTCGTACTGAATGATTTATTTTGGAACATCATCAAACCGTCTTTCATAATTTATATCACAGTTTTATTTTTTTCATTTATTCGAGTAAAGAAGGTGTGTTAAGATATTATCCGTGAGATTTTGTGTTTTTAATTCCATTCCTGAAACAAAACCACACTTCTAAATCATTCGTTTCACTGGACTTTATTCTATTATTTATGAATTCTTTTTTTTCTACAAAACTGACACTCATTTCTTCAAGTTCTGCGTAGATATTCTTTGTTCACATGTTATTTTCTTATAAAATATCAATCCTGTATTTTAACCAGGTGATATTTGTGAGTTTCCTTTGTTTTCATGATCAGAGAAACTTTGTTTGAATTCGTTTTGATACCATACGCATCTATGCATGTTTGAAATAAAAACAATTAAAAACGTTATGAAACCCTATTGTATGAAATACTCGACTTTTGATGCTTTGTATCATTTCCAATTATTTTTCGGATATTCCCAAGAACCGAAGAATGTACAAAAACAAGCAGGAATAAAACCAGAGATTCCTGACCTGAACCTAGCATCTCCATCGGGTCTT
>CAXIVU010000342.1:0-15244 GCA_964035795.1 Pterobdella sp. o SKG-2022 | reverse complement strand
AACAACGACAGAAATGTTGTCTAAATCTACGCCAACAGTTACTACTGTAGAAACAACAACGCCAACTACAATAACTGTAACAACAACTTCATTGGCTACAGCTACAACAGTTTCGACAACGATTGCAACATCAACGCAAACAACAACTGTTATTATGACAACAACGACAGAAATGTTGTCTAAATCTACGCCAACAGTTACTACTGTAGAAACAACAACGCCAACTACAATAACTGTAACAACAACTTCATTGGCTACAGCTACAACAGTTTCGACAACGATTGCAACATCAACGCAAACAACAACTGTTATTATGACAACAACGACAGAAATGTTGTCTAAATCTACGCCAACAGTTACTACTGTAGAAACAACAACGCCAACTACAATAACTGTAACAACAACTTCATTGGCTACAGCTACAACAGTTTCGACAACGATTGCAACATCAACGCAAACAACAACTGTTATTATGACAACAACGACAGAAATGTTGTCTAAATCTACGCCAACAGTTACTACTGTAGAAACAACAACGCCAACTACAATAACTGTAACAACAACTTCATTGGCTACAGCTACAACAGTTTCGACAACGATTGCAACATCAACGCAAACAACAACTGTTATTATGACAACAACGACAGAAATGTTGTCTAAATCTACGCCAACAGTTACTACTGTAGAAACAACAACGCCAACTACAATAACTGTAACAACAACTTCATTGGCTACAGCTACAACAGTTTCGACAACGATTGCAACATCAACGCAAACAACAACTGTTATTATGACAACAACGACAGAAATGTTGTCTAAATCTACGCCAACAGTTACTACTGTAGAAACAACAACGCCAACTACAATAACTGTAACAACAACTTCATTGGCTACAGCTACAACAGTTTCGACAACGATTGCAACATCAACGCAAACAACAACTGTTATTATGACAACAACGACAGAAATGTTGTCTAAATCTACGCCAACAGTTACTACTGTAGAAACAACAACGCCAACTACAATAACTGTAACAACAACTTCATTGGCTACAGCTACAACAGTTTCGACAACGATTGCAACATCAACGCAAACAACAACTGTTATTATGACAACAACGACAGAAATGTTGTCTAAATCTACGCCAACAGTTACTACTGTAGAAACAACAACGCCAACTACAATAACTGTAACAACAACTTCATTGGCTACAGCTACAACAGTTTCGACAACGATTGCAACATCAACGCAAACAACAACTGTTATTATGACAACAACGACAGAAATGTTGTCTAAATCTACGCCAACAGTTACTACTGTAGAAACAACAACGCCAACTACAATAACTGTAACAACAACTTCATTGGCTACAGCTACAACAGTTTCGACAACGATTGCAACATCAACGCAAACAACAACTGTTATTATGACAACAACGACAGAAATGTTGTCTAAATCTACGCCAACAGTTACTACTGTAGAAACAACAACGCCAACTACAATAACTGTAACAACAACTTCATTGGCTACAGCTACAACAGTTTCGACAACGATTGCAACATCAACGCAAACAACAACTGTTATTATGACAACAACGACAGAAATGTTGTCTAAATCTACGCCAACAGTTACTACTGTAGAAACAACAACGCCAACTACAATAACTGTAACAACAACTTCATTGGCTACAGCTACAACAGTTTCGACAACGATTGCAACATCAACGCAAACAACAACTGTTATTATGACAACAACGACAGAAATGTTGTCTAAATCTACGCCAACAGTTACTACTGTAGAAACAACAACGCCAACTACAATAACTGTAACAACAACTTCATTGGCTACAGCTACAACAGTTTCGACAACGATTGCAACATCAACGCAAACAACAACTGTTATTATGACAACAACGACAGAAATGTTGTCTAAATCTACGCCAACAGTTACTACTGTAGAAACAACAACGCCAACTACAATAACTGTAACAACAACTTCATTGGCTACAGCTACAACAGTTTCGACAACGATTGCAACATCAACGCAAACAACAACTGTTATTATGACAACAACGACAGAAATGTTGTCTAAATCTACGCCAACAGTTACTACTGTAGAAACAACAACGCCAACTACAATAACTGTAACAACAACTTCATTGGCTACAGCTACAACAGTTTCGACAACGATTGCAACATCAACGCAAACAACAACTGTTATTATGACAACAACGACAGAAATGTTGTCTAAATCTACGCCAACAGTTACTACTGTAGAAACAACAACGCCAACTACAATTTCTGTAACAACAACTTCATTGGCTACAGATACAACAGTTTCGACAACGATTGCAACATCAACGCAAACAACAACTGTTATTATGACAACAACGACAGAAATGTTGTCTAAATCTACGCCAACAGTTACTACTGTAGAAACAACAACGCCAACTACAATAACTGTAACAACAACTTCATTGGCTACAGCTACAACAGTTTCGACAACGATTGCAACATCAACGCAAACAACAACTGTTATTATGACAACAACGACAGAAATGTTGTCTAAATCTACGCCAACAGTTACTACTGTAGAAACAACAACGCCAACTACAATAACTGTAACAACAACTTCATTGGCTACAGCTACAACAGTTTCGACAACGATTGCAACATCAACGCAAACAACAACTGTTATTATGACAACAACGACAGAAATGTTGTCTAAATCTACGCCAACAGTTACTACTGTAGAAACAACAACGCCAACTACAATTTCTGTAACAACAACTTCATTGGCTACAGCTACAACAGTTTCGACAACGATTGCAACATCAACGCAAACAACAACTGTTATTATGACAACAACGACAGAAATGTTGTCTAAATCTACGCCAACAGTTACTACTGTAGAAACAACAACGCCAACTACAATTTCTGTAACAACAATTTCATTGGCTACAGATACAACAGTTTCGACAACGATTGCAACATCAACGCAAACAACAACTGTTATTATGACAACAACGACAGAAATGTTGTCTAAATCTACGCCAACAGTTACTACTGTAGAAACAACAACGCCAACTACAATTTCTGTAACAACAACTTCATTGGCTACAGCTACAACAGTTTCGACAACGATTGCAACATCAACGCAAACAACAACTGTTATTATGACAACAACGACAGAAATGTTGTCTAAATCTACGCCAACAGTTACTACTGTAGAAACAACAACGCCAACTACAATAACTGTAACAACAACTTCATTGGCTACAGCTACAACAGTTTCGACAACGATTGCAACATCAACGCAAACAACAACTGTTATTATGACAACAACGACAGAAATGTTGTCTAAATCTACGCCAACAGTTACTACTGTAGAAACAACAACGCCAACTACAATTTCTGTAAAAACAATTTCATTGGCTACAGATACAACAGTTTCGACAACGATTGCAACATCAACGCAAACAACAACTGTTATTATGACAACAACGACAGAAATGTTGTCTAAATCTACGCCAACAGTTACTACTGTAGAAACAACAACGCCAACTACAATAACTGTAACAACAACTTCATTGGCTACAGCTACAACAGTTTCGACAACGATTGCAACATCAACGCAAACAACAACTGTTATTATGACAACAACGACAGAAATGTTGTCTAAATCTACGCCAACAGTTACTACTGTAGAAACAACAACGCCAACTACAATTTCTGTAACAACAATTTCATTGGCTACAGCTACAACAGTTTCGACAACGATTGCAACATCAACGCAAACAACAACTGTTATTATGACAACAACGACAGAAATGTTGTTTAAATCTACGCCAACAGTTACTACTGTAGAAACAACAACGCCAACTACAATAACTGTAACAACAACTTCATTGGCTACAGCTACAACAGTTTCGACAACGATTGCAACATCAACGCAAACAACAACTGTTATTATGACAAAAACGACAGAAATGTTGTCTAAATCTACGCCAACAGTTACTACTGTAGAAACAACAACGCCAACTACAATAACTGTAACAACAACTTCATTGGCTACAGCTACAACAGTTTCGACAACGATTGCAACATCAACGCAAACAACAACTGTTATTATGACAACAACGACAGAAATGTTGTCTAAATCTACGCCAACAGTTACTACTGTAGAAACAACAACGCCAACTACAATAACTGTAACAACAACTTCATTGGCTACAGCTACAACAGTTTCGACAACGATTGCAACATCAACGCAAACAACAACTGTTATTATGACAACAACGACAGAAATGTTGTCTAAATCTACGCCAACAGTTACTACTGTAGAAACAACAACGCCAACTACAATAACTGTAACAACAACTTCATTGGCTACAGCTACAACAGTTTCGACAACGATTGCAACATCAACGCAAACAACAACTGTTATTATGACAACAACGACAGAAATGTTGTCTAAATCTACGCCAACAGTTACTACTGTAGAAACAACAACGCCAACTACAATTTCTGTAACAACAACTTCATTGGCTACAGCTACAACAGTTTCGACAACGATTGCAACATCAACGCAAACAACAACTGTTATTATGACAACAACGACAGAAATGTTGTCTAAATCTACGCCAACAGTTACTACTGTAGAAACAACAACGCCAACTACAATAACTGTAACAACAACTTCATTGGCTACAGCTACAACAGTTTCGACAACGATTGCAACATCAACGCAAACAACAACTGTTATTATGACAACAACGACAGAAATGTTGTCTAAATCTACGCCAACAGTTACTACTGTAGAAACAACAACGCCAACTACAATAACTGTAACAACAACTTCATTGGCTACAGCTACAACAGTTTCGACAACGATTGCAACATCAACGCAAACAACAACTGTTATTATGACAACAACGACAGAAATGTTGTCTAAATCTACGCCAACAGTTACTACTGTAGAAACAACAACGCCAACTACAATAACTGTAACAACAACTTCATTGGCTACAGCTACAACAGTTTCGACAACGATTGCAACATCAACGCAAACAACAACTGTTATTATGACAACAACGACAGAAATGTTGTCTAAATCTACGCCAACAGTTACTACTGTAGAAACAACAACGCCAACTACAATATCTGTAACAACAACTTCATTGGCTACAGCTACAACAGTTTCGACAACGATTGCAACATCAACGCAAACAACAACTGTTATTATGACAACAACGACAGAAATGTTGTCTAAATCTACGCCAACAGTTACTACTGTAGAAACAACAACGCCAACTACAATTTCTGTAACAACAACTTCATTGGCTACAGCTACAACAGTTTCGACAACGATTGCAACATCAACGCAAACAACAACTGTTATTATGACAACAACGACAGAAATGTTGTCTAAATCTACGCCAACAGTTACTACTGTAGAAACAACAACGCCAACTACAATTTCTGTAACAACAACTTCATTGGCTACAGCTACAACAGTTTCGACAACGATTGCAACATCAACGCAAACAACAACTGTTATTATGACAACAACGACAGAAATGTTGTCTAAATCTACGCCAACAGTTACTACTGTAGAAACAACAACGCCAACTACAATAACTGTAACAACAACTTCATTGGCTACAGCTACAACAGTTTCGACAACGATTGCAACATCAACGCAAACAACAACTGTTATTATGACAACAACGACAGAAATGTTGTCTAAATCTACGCCAACAGTTACTACTGTAGAAACAACAACGCCAACTACAATAACTGTAACAACAACTTCATTGGCTACAGCTACAACAGTTTCGACAACGATTGCAACATCAACGCAAACAACAACTGTTATTATGACAACAACGACAGAAATGTTGTCTAAATCTACGCCAACAGTTACTACTGTAGAAACAACAACGCCAACTACAATAACTGTAACAACAACTTCATTGGCTACAGCTACAACAGTTTCGACAACGATTGCAACATCAACGCAAACAACAACTGTTATTATGACAACAACGACAGAAATGTTGTCTAAATCTACGCCAACAGTTACTACTGTAGAAACAACAACGCCAACTACAATAACTGTAACAACAACTTCATTGGCTACAGCTACAACAGTTTCGACAACGATTGCAACATCAACGCAAACAACAACTGTTATTATGACAACAACGACAGAAATGTTGTCTAAATCTACGCCAACAGTTACTACTGTAGAAACAACAACGCCAACTACAATAACTGTAACAACAACTTCATTGGCTACAGCTACAACAGTTTCGACAACGATTGCAACATCAACGCAAACAACAACTGTTATTATGACAACAACGACAGAAATGTTGTCTAAATCTACGCCAACAGTTACTACTGTAGAAACAACAACGCCAACTACAATAACTGTAACAACAACTTCATTGGCTACAGCTACAACAGTTTCGACAACGATTGCAACATCAACGCAAACAACAACTGTTATTATGACAACAACGACAGAAATGTTGTCTAAATCTACGCCAACAGTTACTACTGTAGAAACAACAACGCCAACTACAATAACTGTAACAACAACTTCATTGGCTACAGCTACAACAGTTTCGACAACGATTGCAACATCAACGCAAACAACAACTGTTATTATGACAACAACGACAGAAATGTTGTCTAAATCTACACACGTTACTACTGTAGAAACAACAACGCCAACTACAATAACTGTAACAACAACTTCATTGGCTACAGCTACAACAGTTTCGACAACGATTGCAACATCAACGCAAACAACAACTGTTATTATGACAACAACGACAGAAATGTTGTCTAAATCTACGCCAACAGTTACTACTGTAGAAACAACAACGCCAACTACAATAACTGTAACAACAACTTCATTGGCTACAGCTACAACAGTTTCGACAACGATTGCAACATCAACGCAAACAACAACTGTTATTATGACAACAACGACAGAAATGTTGTCTAAATCTACGCCAACAGTTACTACTGTAGAAACAACAACGCCAACTACAATAACTGTAACAACAACTTCATTGGCTACAGCTACAACAGTTTCGACAACGATTGCAACATCAACGCAAACAACAACTGTTATTATGACAACAACGACAGAAATGTTGTCTAAATCTACGCCAACAGTTACTACTGTAGAAACAACAACGCCAACTACAATAACTGTAACAACAACTTCATTGGCTACAGCTACAACAGTTTCGACAACGATTGCAACATCAACGCAAACAACAACTGTTATTATGACAACAACGACAGAAATGTTGTCTAAATCTACGCCAACAGTTACTACTGTAGAAACAACAACGCCAACTACAATAACTGTAACAACAACTTCATTGGCTACAGCTACAACAGTTTCGACAACGATTGCAACATCAACGCAAACAACAACTGTTATTATGACAACAACGACAGAAATGTTGTCTAAATCTACGCCAACAGTTACTACTGTAGAAACAACAACGCCAACTACAATAACTGTAACAACAACTTCATTGGCTACAGCTACAACAGTTTCGACAACGATTGCAACATCAACGCAAACAACAACTGTTATTATGACAACAACGACAGAAATGTTGTCTAAATCTACGCCAACAGTTACTACTGTAGAAACAACAACGCCAACTACAATAACTGTAACAACAACTTCATTGGCTACAGCTACAACAGTTTCGACAACGATTGCAACATCAACGCAAACAACAACTGTTATTATGACAACAACGACAGAAATGTTGTCTAAATCTACGCCAACAGTTACTACTGTAGAAACAACAACGCCAACTACAATAACTGTAACAACAACTTCATTGGCTACAGCTACAACAGTTTCGACAACGATTGCAACATCAACGCAAACAACAACTGTTATTATGACAACAACGATAGAAATGTTGTCTAAATCTACGCCAACAGTTACTACTGTAGAAACAACAACGCCAACTACAATAACTGTAACAACAACTTCATTGGCTACAGCTACAACAGTTTCGACAACGATTGCAACATCAACGCAAACAACAACTGTTATTATGACAACAACGACAGAAATGTTGTCTAAATCTACGCCAACAGTTACTACTGTAGAAACAACAACGCCAACTACAATAACTGTAACAACAACTTCATTGGCTACAGCTACAACAGTTTCGACAACGATTGCAACATCAACGCAAACAACAACTGTTATTATGACAACAACGACAGAAATGTTGTCTAAATCTACGCCAACAGTTACTACTGTAGAAACAACAACGCCAACTACAATTTCTGTAACAACAACTTCATTGGCTACAGCTACAACAGTTTCGACAACGATTGCAACATCAACGCAAACAACAACTGTTATTATGACAACAACGACAGAAATGTTGTCTAAATCTACGCCAACAGTTACTACTGTAGAAACAACAACGCCAACTACAATTTCTGTAACAACAACTTCATTGGCTACAGCTACAACAGTTTCGACAACGATTGCAACATCAACGCAAACAACAACTGTTATTATGACAACAACGATAGAAATGTTGTCTAAATCTACGCCAACAGTTACTACTGTAGAAACAACAACGCCAACTACAATAACTGTAACAACAACTTCATTGGCTACAGCTACAACATTTTCGACAACGATTGCAACATCAACGCAAACAACAACTGTTATTATGACAACAACGACAGAAATGTTGTCTAAATCTACGCCAACAGTTACTACTGTAGAAACAACAACGCCAACTACAATAACTGTAACAACAACTTCATTGGCTACAGCTACAACAGTTTCGACAACGATTGCAACATCAACGCAAACAACAACTGTTATTATGACAACAACGACAGAAATGTTGTCTAAATCTACGCCAACAGTTACTACTGTAGAAACAACAACGCCAACTACAATAACTGTAACAACAACTTCATTGGCTACAGCTACAACAGTTTCGACAACGATTGCAACATCAACGCAAACAACAACTGTTATTATGACAACAACGACAGAAATGTTGTCTAAATCTACGCCAACAGTTACTACTGTAGAAACAACAACGCCAACTACAATTTCTGTAACAACAACTTCATTGGCTACAGCTACAACAGTTTCGACAACGATTGCAACATCAACGCAAACAACAACTGTTATTATGACAACAACGACAGAAATGTTGTCTAAATCTACGCCAACAGTTACTACTGTAGAAACAACAACGCCAACTACAATAACTGTAACAACAACTTCATTGGCTACAGCTACAACAGTTTCGACAACGATTGCAACATCAACGCAAACAACAACTGTTATTATGACAACAACGACAGAAATGTTGTCTAAATCTACGCCAACAGTTACTACTGTAGAAACAACAACGCCAACTACAATAACTGTAACAACAACTTCATTGGCTACAGCTACAACAGTTTCGACAACGATTGCAACATCAACGCAAACAACAACTGTTATTATGACAACAAAGACAGAAATGTTGTCTAAATCTACGCCAACAGTTACTACTGTAGAAACAATAACGCCAACTACAATAACTGTAACAACATCTTCATTGGCTACAGCTACAACAGTTTCGACAACGATTGCAACATCAACGCAAACAACAACTGTTATTATGACAACAACGACAGAAATGTTGTCTAAATCTACGCCAACAGTTACTACTGTAGAAACAACAACGCCAACTACAATTTCTGTAACAACAACTTCATTGGCTACAGCTACAACAGTTTCGACAACGATTGCAACATCAACGCAAACAACAACTGTTATTATGACAACAACGACAGAAATGTTGTCTAAATCTACGCCAACAGTTACTACTGTAGAAACAACAACGCCAACTACAATTTCTGTAACAACAACTTCATTGGCTACAGCTACAACAGTTTCGACAACGATTGCAACATCAACGCAAACAACAACTGTTATTATGACAACAACGACAGAAATGTTGTCTAAATCTACGCCAACAGTTACTACTGTAGAAACAACAACGCCAACTACAATTTC
Organism: Pterobdella sp. o SKG-2022; assembly: GCA_964035795.1. NCBI lineage: Eukaryota > Metazoa > Annelida > Clitellata > Hirudinida > Piscicolidae > Pterobdella > Pterobdella occidentalis. The sequence goes on along the minus strand of CAXIVU010000342.1, from coordinate 5,155 downwards.
TGTAACAACAACTTCATTGGCTACAGCTACAACAGTTTCGACAACGAATGCATTATCAACGCAAACAACAACTGTTATTATGACAACAAAGACAGAAATGTTGTCTAAATCTACGCCAACAGTTACTACTGTAGAAACAATAACGCCAACTACAATAACTGTAACAACAACTTCATTGGCTACAGCTACAACAGTTTTGACAACGATTGCAACATCAACGCAAACAACAACTGTTATTATGACAACAACGACAGAAATGTTGTCTAAATCTACGCCAACAGTTACTACTGTAGAAACAACAATGCCAACTACAATAACTGTAACAACAACTTCATTGGCTACAGCTACAACAGTTTCGACAACGATTGCAACATCAACGCAAACAACAACTGTTATTATGACAACAACGACAGAAATGTTGTCTAAATCTACGCCAACAGTTACTACTGTAGAAACAACAACGCCAATTACAATAACTGTAACAACAACTTCATTGGCTACAGCTACAACAGTTTCGACAACGATTGCAACATCAACGCAAACAACAACTGTTATTATGACAACAACGACAGAAATGTTGTCTAAATCTACGCCAACAGTTACTACTGTAGAAACAACAACGCCAACTACAATAACTGTAACAACAACTTCATTGGCTACAGCTACAACAGTTTCGACAACGATTGCAACATCAACGCAAACAACAACTGTTATTATGACAACAACGACAGAAATGTTGTCTAAATCTACGCCAACAGTTACTACTGTAGAAACAACAACGCCAACTACAATAACTGTAACAACAACTTCATTGGCTACAGCTACAACAGTTTCGACAACGATTGCAACATCAACGCAAACAACAACTGTTATTATGACAACAACGACAGAAATGTTGTCTAAATCTACGCCAACAGTTACTACTGTAGAAACATCAACGCCAACTACAATAACTGTAACAACAACTTCATTGGCTACAGCTACAACAGTTTCGACAACGATTGCAACATCAACGCAAACAACAACTGTTATTATGACAACAACGACAGAAATGTTGTCTAAATCTACGCCAACAGTTACTACTGTAGAAACAACAACGCCAACTACAATTTCTGTAACAACAACTTCATTGGCTACAGCTACAACAGTTTCGACAACGATTGCAACATCAACGCAAACAACAACTGTTATTATGACAACAACGACAGAAATGTTGTCTAAATCTACGCCAACAGTTACTACTGTAGAAACAACAACGCCAACTACAATAACTGTAACAACAACTTCATTGGCTACAGCTACAACAGTTTCGACAACGATTGCAACATCAACGCAAACAACAACTGTTATTATGACAACAAAGACAGAAATGTTGTCTAAATCTACGCCAACAGTTACTACTGTAGAAACAACAACGCCAACTACAATAACTGTAACAACATCTTCATTGGCTACAGCTACAACAGTTTCGACAACGATTGCAACATCAACGCAAACAACAACTGTTATTATGACAACAACGACAGAAATGTTGTCTAAATCTACGCCAACAGTTACTACTGTAGAAACAACAACGCCAACTACAATTTCTGTAACAACAACTTCATTGGCTACAGCTACAACAGTTTCGACAACGATTGCAACATCAACGCAAACAACAACTGTTATTATGACAACAACGACAGAAATGTTGTCTAAATCTACGCCAACAGTTACTACTGTAGAAACAACAACGCCAACTACAATTTCTGTAACAACAACTTCATTGGCTACAGCTACAACAGTTTCGACAACGATTGCAACATCAACGCAAACAACAACTGTTATTATGACAACAACGACAGAAATGTTGTCTAAATCTACGCCAACAGTTACTACTGTAGAAACAACAACGCCAACTACAATTTCTGTAACAACAACTTCATTGGCTACAGCTACAACAGTTTCGACAACGAATGCATTATCAACGCAAACAACAACTGTTATTATGACAACAAAGACAGAAATGTTGTCTAAATCTACGCCAACAGTTACTACTGTAGAAACAATAACGCCAACTACAATAACTGTAACAACAACTTCATTGGCTACAGCTACAACAGTTTCGACAACGATTGCAACATCAACGCAAACAACAACTGTTATTATGACAACAACGACAGAAATGTTGTCTAAATCTACGCCAACAGTTACTACTGTAGAAACAACAACGCCAACTACAATAACTGTAACAACAACTTCATTGGCTACAGCTACAACAGTTTCGACAACGATTGCAACATCAACGCAAACAACAACTGTTATTATGACAACAACGACAGAAATGTTGTCTAAATCTACGCCAACAGTTACTACTGTAGAAACAACAACGCCAACTACAATAACTGTAACAACAACTTCATTGGCTACAGCTACAACAGTTTCGACAACGATTGCAACATCAACGCAAACAACAACTGTTATTATGACAACAACGACAGAAATGTTGTCTAAATCTACGCCAACAGTTACTACTGTAGAAACATCAACGCCAACTACAATAACTGTAACAACAACTTCATTGGCTACAGCTACAACAGTTTCGACAACGATTGCAACATCAACGCAAACAACAACTGTTATTATGACAACAACGACAGAAATGTTGTCTAAATCTACGCCAACAGTTACTACTGTAGAAACAACAACGCCAACTACAATTTCTGTAACAACAACTTCATTGGCTACAGCTACAACAGTTTCGACAACGATTGCAACATCAACGCAAACAACAACTGTTATTATGACAACAACGACAGAAATGTTGTCTAAATCTACGCCAACAGTTACTACTGTAGAAACAACAACGCCAACTACAATAACTGTAACAACAACTTCATTGGCTACAGCTACAACAGTTTCGACAACGATTGCAACATCAACGCAAACAACAACTGTTATTATGACAACAAAGACAGAAATGTTGTCTAAATCTACGCCAACAGTTACTACTGTAGAAACAATAACGCCAACTACAATAACTGTAACAACATCTTCATTGGCTACAGCTACAACAGTTTCGACAACGATTGCAACATCAACGCAAACAACAACTGTTATTATGACAACAACGACAGAAATGTTGTCTAAATCTACGCCAACAGTTACTACTGTAGAAACAACAACGCCAACTACAATTTCTGTAACAACAACTTCATTGGCTACAGCTACAACAGTTTCGACAACGATTGCAACATCAACGCAAACAACAACTGTTATTATGACAACAACGACAGAAATGTTGTCTAAATCTACGCCAACAGTTACTACTGTAGAAACAACAACGCCAACTACAATAACTGTAACAACAACTTCATTGGCTACAGCTACAACAGTTTCGACAACGATTGCAACATCAACGCAAACAACAACTGTTATTATGACAACAACGACAGAAATGTTGTCTAAATCTACGCCAACAGTTACTACTGTAGAAACAACAACGCCAACTACAATAACTGTAACAACAACTTCATTGGCTACAGCTACAACAGTTTCGACAACGATTGCAACATCAACGCAAACAACAACTGTTATTATGACAACAACGACAGAAATGTTGTCTAAATCTACGCCAACAGTTACTACTGTAGAAACAACAACGCCAACTACAATAACTGTAACAACAACTTCATTGGCTACAGCTACAACAGTTTCGACAACGATTGCAACATCAACGCAAACAACAACTGTTATTATGACAACAACGACAGAAATGTTGTCTAAATCTACGCCAACAGTTACTACTGTAGAAACAACAACGCCAACTACAATAACTGTAACAACAACTTCATTGGCTACAGCTACAACAGTTTCGACAACGATTGCAACATCAACGCAAACAACAACTGTTATTATGACAACAACGACAGAAATGTTGTCTAAATCTACGCCAACAGTTACTACTGTAGAAACAACAACGCCAACTACAATAACTGTAACAACAACTTCATTGGCTACAGCTACAACAGTTTCGACAACGATTGCAACATCAACGCAAACAACAACTGTTATTATGACAACAACGACAGAAATGTTGTCTAAATCTACGCCAACAGTTACTACTGTAGAAACAACAACGCCAACTACAATAACTGTAACAACAACTTCATTGGCTACAGCTACAACAGTTTCGACAACGATTGCAACATCAACGCAAACAACAACTGTTATTATGACAACAACGACAGAAATGTTGTCTAAATCTACGCCAACAGTTACTACTGTAGAAACAACAACGCCAACTACAATAACTGTAACAACAACTTCATTGGCTACAGCTACAACAGTTTCGACAACGATTGCAACATCAACGCAAACAACAACTGTTATTATGACAACAACGACAGAAATGTTGTCTAAATCTACGCCAACAGTTACTACTGTAGAAACAACAACGCCAACTACAATAACTGTAACAACAACTTCATTGGCTACAGCTACAACAGTTTCGACAACGATTGCAACATCAACGCAAACAACAACTGTTATTATGACAACAACGACAGAAATGTTGTCTAAATCTACGCCAACAGTTACTACTGTAGAAACAACAACGCCAACTACAATAACTGTAACAACAACTTCATTGGCTACAGCTACAACAGTTTCGACAACGATTGCAACATCAACGCAAACAACAACTGTTATTATGACAACAACGACAGAAATGTTGTCTAAATCTACGCCAACAGTTACTACTGTAGAAACAACAACGCCAACTACAATAACTGTAACAACAACTTCATTGGCTACAGCTACAACAGTTTCGACAACGATTGCAACATCAACGCAAACAACTACTGTTATTATGACAACAACGACAGAAATGTTGTCTAAATCTACGCCAACAGTTACTACTGTAGAAACAACAACGCCAACTACAATAACTGTAACAACAACTTCATTGGCTACAGCTACAACAGTTTCGACAACGATTGCAACATCAACGCAAACAACAACTGTTATTATGACAACAACGACAGAAATGTTGTCTAAATCTACGCCAACAGTTACTACTGTAGAAACAACAACGCCAACTACAATAACTGTAACAACAACTTCATTGGCTACAGCTACAACAGTTTCGACAACGATTGCAACATCAACGCAAACA
>CAXIVU010000340.1:0-20834 GCA_964035795.1 Pterobdella sp. o SKG-2022 | reverse complement strand
AACCATCATTCTAAATAAGGAGCGCTTCAGAATAAGAATAAATCAACTCCCACTTGTGATAGACGGGGTTGATTCAAATCATCCGTAAATCCTTAAATCAATGCAGAATGAATATACCCACATTCATGGACTTCATCACTTGGAAAAGTTACATGGTAAAACTACTAGGAAAAATAAATTTTAATGCTTGAATCGAAAGTAGGGATTGTTCTGGCAAAAAGGAGCGTAACCTCATTTCTGAATGTGAGAATAAAGTTTATTCATTTTATCAGTTTAATTCCAATAGTGCGCCTCATTTTGAGTGTAAACTTAAAGGCTACAACTGCCTATTATGTGCTGATAGAGCGTATATCTTCAGCTGACTCTGGCTGTCTAGGCATGTATGTAAATATACCAATTATTGAATGATGTTCTTGAAATAAGTTCATGAATGACTGCTAAGTTTACGGGATTACTACTCTGATTAGTGGATTCCTCTTGGTTTTTAATGATGTACTTATTACAACCATAGTGATTAGATTATTTTCATTACACACCGAGGGAGAATTAGACATGTTTCTCGAAGTAATTGAAAATGACGGTATCTATGGAATGAACTCGTAATGCTCCTCTGACAAATTTATAATATAGTTGAATCGTATTGTCATCTGGTCTACCGCAGGTGATTTATTGATGGACTGTTCCACCAACAGATTTCAAATTTCAAGTTTATCTTACGTTGATTTAATTGATTGATTGATTATGTTAGCATGTACGTATGTGACGAAAATATGTAGAATGTCTTCCCGGAATATATCACACCTGAATGTGAATATACTTTTTCTTGTACTTTCATCGAAAGTCATCAAAGAGCAATGCGGTTTTCGAATTTCCCAATTGAAAATGTAATCATAAGCATAATTACGTCACATTTCATAGGGAATTTTTCTCTTAAAAATACTGGATCGATTGGTACACATTTCAAATTTGCGAACTCACTGCGACCTGATAAACTGTCATTCTAATATTAGTAAGTAGTCAGGGATTTTGTTAGAATTTTCCATTAGAAAGCCGGAAATTTCTTCAGGCTTCGTTTGTGCGCACTGCTGAAGAGCTCCAAACAGAACGAAACAGCTGTTTAGTGCTCCAGCCAGTTTTCAGCTGGTGGTGAATTTTTAATTGAAAATTGTTATTCTGCCAGTCGGTCAACCGGTCCATCATAATATTTTGTCTGCTAGACTCATAATTTCTACTTTATACTTAATCATCTCTCATAGTTTATCACGTTTCATCATATATTTCCATCTTCCACCCCCTTCTCACCTTGATGGTTTTCCCACACCTTCCCTATTATTGTGATGGACATTCTGGACACTTGTGAAAAAACCCTAATTGATTCCTTCATGTCTAATTGAGGATAAATGTTTCTGAGATTGTATAGTGGTGGGTTTAATTTTCGTGGTTGGTAATTTTCACTTATAGTTTTTTTTAATGGCTACTTGACTCATCGCCGCGTAAGGACATAGTTGTTTGAGAAGTACAGATATATCCACGTTTTCTAATTTTGAGTAGTCGAGTAATCTAGGGAAATTGCCTCCCGTTCCTAGTTGTTTCTCAATACAAATGGAACAGAAGAGTGCTATCTCATTTTTGGAAATTTAACTTGAACCGTTCAACATAACAATTTTCAACAAGGCAAGGACAAAGCTTGGTGTGATGACAGGATGTTTTATCGCTTGATCCGTAATGAAAACTGGTTTAGTTTCGAACGTAAAACAAAGCAAAGTGATGTGTAATCATCAAGTAGTCAAATGAGTACAGGCAAATATTCTAATTTAATCGGCTAGTTCAAAATTGACTGACGTCATTGCTGAATATTGGCTAACATGTATACCATGCTCGATAGCATGAGAAGGCCGTGGGAATGGAACCATAAATCGGTAGAGGATAGACTATTCACAGAATATAGTTCGTGCGGATGCGGAAGCGCGTCCATTGGAGGAACAGAAAGAAGCTTGTCAGACAGGATAAACGAACATGTCCCCAAGAAAATTGGGATGAATGCACATAGAAACTACTCCAGCTCCATAGCGAGACATTTGTTGGGAACTGGACAGAGAGTAGATCGTGCTAAGTCATTCCAGGTGATTACCCATAAGAAAACGACTGCCCCTCTATGTATTGGTGAGGCTATTCGAAAGTTCAAACCAAATTTGTGTCCAAAAGGAAATGATCGTGAATTTGAGTCTATCTTGGGAATTTAGAAGAAGCAGAAGTAAAGGTAGCGGGAGGATTGTATGTGCACAATCAATTTCGTTGCATCTTACCAACTGCTCACTGTAAAATATTTATATATGGATTAAAATAATCAATAAATTGTATACAATAATCTGATTTCAATGCTGAAGGAAAAGTTTGCGAAAAGTAGGGATGGCGCAATGGGAATGATCAAAAATCACCATTCAACGTCTTTTTATCCCGAATTATTAACGCATTATCCCTTATTTTCCTGCACTGGTTATGCTTAACTCTAAACATTCTTCACACGAACTATATTTTGTGAACAGTCTATCATCTACCGATTTATGGTTCCGTTCCCACAGCTTTCCTATGCTATCAAGCTTGAAATACATGTTAGCCCACATTGGTGATGATGTCAGTCATTTTTGAACTAGCCAATTGAATTAGAATATTTACCTGCTTTATGGTTGCACATCACTCTGTTTTGTTATTCGTTCGAAAGTAAACCAGTTGAATAAGATTTTACGAAATGTTTCGATTATAGATCCAGTAATAAAACATCCTCTCATCACACCAAGCTTTGCCCATGCCGTGACAAAGTTTATAACGGGAGACAATAATTTTACTTCATTTATTATCATAGTTTAAAAGCGTTTTGATTAAGTACTTACAACCAGAATCTTCAGATGAACTTTCGACTGACAGACTTTGGAGGAAATGACCAGACTCGAGTTTCGATCTCGTTAAAGCTCATCGATAGTGCGTAGCCATCTTTAGGTCGATCCGCAGTTTGAACTTGGATTATCCGCGTGCGAAATGGTCACTTGATCACCTTGGGTGAAGTTGCAGCATTTTTCTGATTGCTTCAACCAATGACCCATCAGATCGGAACATCTCAGTCAGGAACCAGAAATTATCCAATTATTCAACCCCCACTTGAACATATGTTGTACTTATTTATGGGGTTTGGAGGCCGTTTTTATGTTATTCACAAATACCACTGACAAAGAAGGTCAGTTGTAAACTTCATTAGAATATTTTGAATGTAGTCAAATATGGGTAGCCACGTAGATAAATCGTTCAGATGGAACTGTCAAATCATCAATTTTAAGATGGTTCTATTTGATTATAGGAAAAAACCGCTCTCAATAGGAATAGATTTTCTCGTTATTTGTTTTCATTGGCTACTCTTTCACTATTCAGATTGGTTTTCTCCATAGGAGAATTCGTAAGAGCAGATTTATTCGTTGGTGTTTTTGTCAAGTTTCATGCCAAAGTTCCACAAACTGGGTTCCCCGAACTAAATTTACCATTGCTCAAATTTTCCAGTATACTTCAACTTTGCCCAGGAATCACTCTGGATGCGCGTTTGGGGAAAATGTGGATTCAGCCATCTGAAACGCTAGTTTTCTCAAATTTTGAATTACATTCATCATCAGTGAGTTTGGAAGTTGAATCAGGTATTGTCTAGACGTTTTTTATGCAATCGGTTTGAAAGAGAGTACAGAGGAAACCTGGTCATTTTGGAACAATCGGTATAGCAAGATAAAAGTTCGTAAACTTTCACTGTTTCAACATATATTTCCCTGGATAAATCATGAAATTCACTGCAATTCAATGAAATTATCATTAGGGAACTATTCGAATCCAAATTATATTATTCGAATTAGGTATATATAACTGGATGCGGAACTTTTATCGATCAACAAACTTCTACTGAAAACTGGCTATTCGAATGGCTCTATCATAAAATCACCTTAAACAGCTACATCTCTCTCTCAGAATTTCTCCAAAAGATATCATTTGAGGGATGTAGGCAGAAAAATATCAGTAGATCGATCTAGAAGCTTTTTAAAGAGAAGTTTATTTAAATTTGCCTTGGTCTAAATCATATGTGATATAGTTTAGGCATAAGCAAACCGATTGAGTCAAAGTTTCATGTAAGAAGCCATAACAACTGGCTTTTTACTCGAAGACATCGGTAATTCTCTTTCAATAAACAATTATGCAAAATCGTATACACAATGAGATGTGACATGTGTATACGATTTTAAATGCAGTTGTGGTTGCAACTACATTGGAGGACTGATCGCTCACTTAGAATCCGAGTTACCGAGCATACCCCAAAGTGGCTCGTAGAAGCTATGAATACATCAGAGTTCCCAGTGAATGTAAAAGATCGCCGTCCTGCATCTTCAATTGCCAGACATCTGATCGAATGTGGGCATAAGGCTGAACCCAACACAGCGTTCAGTTTGCTTCATAGAAATAGTAAGGGCAAATAACTTCGTTTTATAGAAGCTCTTGCTATCAAAAAATTTGACTCCACATTATGCGTTCAAAAACAATTTATTCTCACCCTTCAACTACCTTGGTAGCTTGGGAATGTACTTATCGATTTTATTGAATTGTAGACTAGTCAGAGTATTTTGAACTTTGATCCTATGATTTTCACTCATTGTACATTTATTTTCAATACCACACGTTTGCATGTGATCAGAGTGTGCGAAATGTATTCCATGGATGCATCATGCAGATTACGCCTTCCTATTGTCTTATTCAATTGTAATTGACTGAGTGAATTTTGGCCAGCTTACGTCGAAGTGGGTTCAAAAATCATGGTAACAAGCATAATGTGAACAGGTGTTTGAAAAAAGGGTTCACTAATTTTGTTGGTCTTAGGGGATCATGGCTATCACGAAACACCCACCACAAATTGTCATGCTTCCAGTCACATGTTTTGACCTAATCTTTATCATTGAATTATTTACAGCCCGCACATTTACTCTCTCTCTCCCTTTAGACTAACTAACCTATGGTACTTCTACTTTTCAAACACCTGTTCGCCTTATACTTGTGACCATAAAAAATTGTGAACCCACTTTGTCTTATATTTCGGTACATGCAATTGTTTTTTTTATTTGACTTGGAAAAGACGATCCAAGCTGGTAGAAACGTACGTGGTCAATTACAACTGACTTTTATAATTTTCCGGTGTGAGTTAACAAGTATCAGACTTTAAACATGAACAATCATTTTCTATTCTCTCGTGTTGTCATCAAAACCTCTGCATTACAATTTTTAGATATTTTGCTTCCCCTACTGTATACTACTCAAGGTACTTATAAGTAATCCGCGTTAAATTCCTTAAAGTTTACCAAAGTTACTTAAATCAACATTATAACACAATGAACCCTATGGTGCGATCGATATATCTCGAATTAATTGGTGGTGCTCAATTCTAACCCAGCTTTCCATAACTGGTTTTGTCCTAGTAGGAGCGATCGTTCATTTTTACGGAAGGCCAAAGGTGGATGTCTTTATTTGGTAAGTAGTAAGGGAGATTGTGTGATTTTTCAATTAGTAATTCATCATTAATCAGTAAAGTTGAAAGCCGAAAACTGGCTGGAGCACTGGACAGCTGTTTCGTTCTATTTGGAACTCTTCAGCATTGTGGATGCCTTTATTTAGGTTACACTGCTAGATAGCTTTGTGCGTGTTAATCACAGTTATGGATCAAAAGGTTTGCTAATTTATCGTTTCTCTAATCAATATAAACATACCCTATACCACAGGTATGCACTTAATTCAAACGTTCGGATTAAATACAACCATAATAATATAAATCATTAAATTCTACTTCCCAACACAAATTTGTTTTCTCTATTCTGCATCACCATAACTACTGTAAAGTTTGGGGTTGTCATGGTGATTATGATGATGAATGGAACGTCCTATTTCACGATTGTTTATAAGCGGGAATTCGCTCAAATTATTTGTAAGCAAAGCCACTGTAAGGTCAGATGCAAATTTTTTAGTTTAGCATATCGTTTAGGAAAAAGGAAATTGCGTATAGCTAGTAATTTGAACACCCCTACCCACGGTTGAAAAATCGGTCCACTGACTAGTTTTATTGTTAAGTTACTGTGTAAATCATATAACTGGTTTTGTGTACACACATTTGAAGCATAATAATGGGCTTTAATAAATACGAAATTAATTCATAGGGCGTGGAACAAGTAGGGTTTGTGAACAATAAATAGAGAAAAACTTGTGCTGATCAATTAAAACTATCAGTTCATGGAGAAATAGGTTAAAAGTGAAAACCATTCGAATAGAGGTATTTCTAGTGAAAAGTGATTTAACCTAATTGGAAAGGTTGTTATCAGAGGAATTATGTGGAATTATAGACACTCTTTCGATGCTGATAGTTTGAGTGTATTCAATGTCATTTGATGAAGTTGATTTATGCATTATAGGATGTATTTATAGTTTTCAAGCATATAGTTTACCTAATGCCTCCAAAATTCCTCAGTATGGTCGGGGGTGGGTGTCCTGAGTTCTGGGTTAGCCACCTGTCTCATTCACCTCTTGAAATGCTCCCAGATGACCAAGCGTCAAACACAGCCTCTGCTGAGGGAGTCCTACTCACTGCCTTCACGTGGCGGAGGTGTTTTTGTTACGAAAGTGAGAGGGCATATGCGAATGCCCGGCGCTTTCCACTGGGTTGATTAGCCTATGTAGCTAGTCTAGGGGAGTTGGCTAAACCCTGATTCCAAACCACTTACGGATGGCGTATGAGGCACACCATGGTTCAGCTCTGGATGCGGTTTTCTGGGACCTTCAGATACCCTCCTGGATCAACCTATATCGATGCCCACCGGCGGACGTGCGCTCTAAAGGGAGCATTGGGCCCCTGGATACCTGGCTCTATCCGAAAGGCGAACGAACTGATTCATCGGTCACCGGCTCCCAATGGATTGTGGTCTCCTACCCCACCCCATTGCCTTGTGGGTCAGATTCTTCAATCAAAGGCTCCGGGTAGAGTTCCCTAAGCAAACTCTCTACTTCGGCCTGGGCAACCGGGTAGTACCACGCCCACAAACACTAATGGTTTCAAACAGTCTTCTAATTAAAATGTTCTCACCTTCGCAAAACTCAAACATTTCGCATATCCCCAAAATACTGCACGCCCCTTTCCCCCCTACCCATACTTCTAACTCATCCCACACAGCCATGACCTTGTTTGGTGATTCGAATGTAGCCACTGATGTTAGTTCATCGCATGTTGCTCAGTTATCCTCTACGACTCATCACGCGTTTTCACCCACTGAACCTACTACTACGGCGTTTCTTCGCCCCCGTTTGCCGTTTAAACTAGCTTCTTTCAATGTGAGAACTTTAATGCGTATCGGACAACAGGCAGGCCTAGCCCGTACAATGGAAACTCTTGAAATAGTTGTATGCTGTCTTTCAGAGACACGCATTCAGGATCCCAGCTCTGTACTTCGATTGACGTCTCCCTTTGATGTGAAAAAACAGTTTCACTTGCGCGTCTCCGGGGACCCTGTGGCATCAGCGTCCGGTCAAGCGGGCGTCGGTGTTGCTCTGAGTGCCAGGGCCGAAACTGCCTTACTGGACTGGATTCCAGTTGACAGTCGACTTTGTGCGGTGAGACTCAAAGGTTCATGCAGGGTGAGTAAGCAGCGATCCGACAAACGTTGTTTGTTCGTGATTTCTGCCTATGTTCCAACAGACTGTAGCCCGGATACAGTTAAAGATGAATTTTATCAGCATTTGCATGACCTTATTCGGAAAGCTCCTAAGACAGATATCGTAATCCTAGCTGGAGATTTGAACGCTCGCGTTGGCCGTCTGTCGCCTATTGAGGCTCATATAGGAGGTCGTTATGGCCTCGATAATTGCCGTTCGGACAATGGAGAAAGACTCCTCAGTCTGTGTTCTGATAATGGTCTCTTTCTCGTTAGTACGAACTTCAGGCACTCAAAACGTCATTCCGCTACTTGGCACTCTCCCTCATCGGCACAGACTTGGACTCAGATTGACCATATAGCGATTAGCTATAGGTGGCGAGGCTGTGTAAAGGATTGCCGTTCGTACTGGTCAACCTGCCTGGACTCTGATCATGCATTGGTCTGTGCCAAGCTCTCCTTGCGATTTGGTGGCTTACTCAAGAGGAATAACAGGAGGCTTGATATTACCAAGCTAACCGACCCAGCGGTGCTATCCGGTTATCAAAACGAGCTAGCTTCAAAGTTAGCTACCCTTCCATCGAGTAGCATAGAGGAGCATTGGTCAGGCCTACAAGAAGCTATTCGTACAGCTGGTTTAAACAGTTGTGGTTATACCCTTCGAGCTGCGAACCACTGGATTTCTGCTGGTTCCCTTCAACTTCTTGACGCCCGTCGGGTAATTCCGGCGGATAGCGAGCACAATGTACAACGTGTTTCCCTCAAACGGAAACTAACTAAAAGCCTACGGGATGACCGAGAAGCCTGGTGGTCGCTACGAGCAAAGGAAATGGAGTCGGCTTCCGCGTGTGGAAATATGCGGCAGCTATTCCGTCTCATACATGCTACTGGCGCCAAAAGACCGTGTGTTAGTGAAACAATCTGTGAAGGGGACGGTTCGCTGATATGCAACCTTCATAGACGTTTGGAACGCTGGGTGGAGCACTTTACATTGCAGTTCAACTGGCCTTCTGCACCAGCATGCTCCTCGGAGCCATCTGCACTTGCTCCTTGGTCTGTAACAACAGAACCACCCACAGAAGCGGAGATCCGCAAGGAAATCCAAGTTCTGAAACGCCATAAGGCGGCTGGTTCAGATGACCTGTCACCGGCACTTTTTAAAGATGGTGGAGAATGCGTTGTAAGAGAACTCACCATCCTGTTCTCCAGAGTTTGGTGTGAAGAAAGAATGCCTCCGTCTTGGGGGGAATCGATTGTTGTTCCTATCTTTAAAAAGGGCTGTCGCAACATTTGTTCCAACCACCGAGGCATCAGTCTGATTCCAACGGCTTCAAAGATATTAGCGTCCATCGTACTGCGCAGATTGTCCCCAAAGCGAGAAGAACAGGTCCGCGAAGAGCAGGCTGGGTTTCGTGCAGGTCGTGGTTGCATCGATCAAATCTTCACCCTTCGTCAGTTGTTAGAACACCGTCACACATACAGAAGACCAACTGTTGTTGTGTTCTTGGACATCAGGGCGGCTTTTGATTCTCTTGATCGAGCTGTCTTATGGGACTGTTTGCTTAGATTTGGGGTACCCGAGAAGTATGTATCAATTCTGAAAGCTGTATATAGTCAGACCTCGGGGAAAGTTAGGGCATACGGGGAGCTTTCACCCTCCTTTGCGGTCACCAGCGGTGTCCGGCAAGGATGCCCTATATCTCCATTTCTCTTCAACTTTGCCATTGATGATGTCCTTCAGAAAGCGTTACGTGAAGTAACGAACTGCGGTGTTGAGCTTCTTCCTGGAAACAGAACTTTAGACTTGGAGTACGCCAACGATATCGCCTTGCTGAGTGACAGCCCGCAGGCTATGCAGAATGTACTGAACTGCTTGGCGATTGAGGTGTCGAGGTATGGATGTGCTTTGCACCTTCAAAGTGTAAGGTACTGCTCCAAGACTGGCAGGGGCCTGCGCCTGCACTAACTTTGGGTAACAACAGTTTAGAGGTGGTTGAAAGCTTTGTTTACCTAGGAAGTTGCATCACGGCTGGTGGGGGAGTTGGAGACGAGATCTCATCTCGTATGTTAAAAGCGCGATTGGCGTTTGCCAATCTGCGCCACCTTTGGCGCCGGCGTGACATTAGCCTTCTCTTGAAAGGGCGGGTGTATAACGCAACGGTGCGCGCAGTATTGCTCTATGGCTGCGAGACTTGGCCTCTCCGAGTGGAGGATGTTCGCAGGCTGTCCGTTTTTGATAACCGCTGTCTCCGCAACATTGCCCGCGTATGGTGGGAGCATCGCGTAAGCAATGAAGAGGTAAGGCAACGGGTGCTGGGAATGGATAGCCCACCCCTAGAAGACATCATCTCACTTCACCGTCTGCGGTGGTTAGGGCACGTTCTCCGAATGCCTACTCAGCGTTTGCCACAACGTGCTTTATTTGCAGAGGCTGGGCGGGATTGGAAGAAGCAGCGAGGTGGCCAAACCATGACTTGGCGGCGGGGAATGAAGAAATTATGTACTAGTTTGGCATATGTGGGTACGTCCCGGCTTCCCGGTTGGGGTCCTAAGGACCCAGAATGTCGTTGGTTGGAAACACTGCGTGATATGTCCTTGAATCGAAGTCAGTGGCGAGAATGTTGTCGTGCTGCTTGCGGTCATGGCCTTCCCCAACCCCTACATCACCCCCACCCCATTTAAACAATTCAGAAAAACAAAACAAAAAAAAATTAAAAAATGCGTGCAGCAAACAAACAAAAAAAGACATTTATTTATTGTACCTTTTGTTGTTTCCATGGTGTTTGGCACCTTATCTGTACAGATTGGTGAAATATAATAATAAATAATAATGATAACTCGCTCTCTTACAATAATGATAATCATCATTTGTTTGGGAGTAAAAGAGTCACACACCAAATTGTAATCTATTTCTTATGATCAGATATTTGGAGAAATCCAGTGTCAGTGAGATTAATCAAATTATTTGTAACTGGTTGACTTGGACACCGTTTCAAACCACTGTTAACAATCGTCAACGTAACCGTTACATGTCCTGCAGTATCTCTGTTGTGATGTGAGTTTGGTCAGCTATTGTTGTGTCGATGAATTTGTGAAAGTGGATTGCAACTACTTATAATTGATTATAAGTAGCATAAGTCAAACGAAAGATAAATACTGAATAAGTACCAATTGAAGCCTGTAAGATCAGGGAAGTAATATTTGCTAATAATCACTGTCAGTAACGACAGTCAAAAAGAATGTCAACACGATTGGACTGAATGCGAACCAGATTGAGCAGACTATTCCTCAAGAATTGTGAATTAGGATGTTCATGTGAAGTAATACATAAATGTATAATAGCGGTTAGTTTGTACAATAAACAACTTCCAGACAAACCGTCTTCTTCGTCCCCAAGCAATGGTAGTTGCACTCTTTGTATCTCCTAGCTAGGAGCTGTGATATGCCCATAGAACCTCAGTGCATACACAACTTCTTCATTCACTCATGACACTCCTTGGCCACCTTTATTTGTCTTCTGACGGTGCAGTGAGGCCTATATCGGACAGAAATTCAGAGGCCTTACTTTAATTATCCTGGGTCATGTAGTCAAATAGCTTTTTTGAGGGGCAACTAACAATCGTAAGCACTATTTCCCCTAACTATTCATTGCTGCTGAATTGCTTCCATCAAGTGTACGCAGATTTGCGAGAGCAGTGACTGTCAAAGGCGGACAGTTTCATTTTGATGCAATGAATAAGTGGTTGTGTGACAAGTTACGTGAATTACTGAGTCACGTGAACTTACCACTCAAATGTTCCATTTGAACATGTGCTATCAAAAATTTAGTCTCCAATTGACCAATCAGCACTGCCAGTTTTGTTCTTTTTATGTAAGAAGTTATATGATTTTGGTTCGCCCAATTGTATACTGCTATGTTGAATAGCCACATGAAATCAGGAATCGTTTTACATCACCTGATTAACTTTGAATAAATCCCAGCTACCGTTCACAACTCTCCATATGTATTTATTGATGTTTGTGTAGTTTTATGTTGATGCAACATTATATTCAGTGTATTTCTGTTCTGTTTTTCTATTTGTCCTCAGAACTACACGCAAATTTTGAATTTCCAACAGCTGATGAAGGCTTGGAAACTAATGGGTTATATGTCAAACAAGCCATGCATTTGATTTGGATATCCATCTTTTATGATGCCCTATGTATACACTTACGAACCTTCGTTTTTCAGTTCTGTGATGTTGACATGATCAATATCGAATTACACAAGAAGTTGGTAGAACTTTCTTCAACTTGCTGCAACTCTTTTATATGAGGATGATATTCTGTAAATTTTTTATCCATGCAATTGATAGATAAAAAAATCAAGCACTTCAAACCTATGGTTGTAAAAAGCTCTTGTTTCACTGGTATGAGACATGAGAATATCATGGTTACCGTTAATCCACATCACATCATTATCATCATCATCATCATCATCATCATCATCATCAGCAGCAGCAGCAGGAGCATTAGCTGCAGCAGTGTTCCACACACTAATCAGTGTGGCAATGCTACTTTACAAACAAAGCTTCATAGTTTCGTTTTGTTGTAGTTTTTTTACTTTTCTGCGGGTCAGATGGGGAAAAAAAAATAAAATGAAGGTTAAAGAAAAAGGGAATCATTTCAAAGTTGGAGAAATAAGTTGAAGATGTTAGAGGGTGAAAAGATAGTTTCTGATCATGTAAATCAATCAAAAAGTTACAGCAAGAGCGCCACTGGCATCAGTCGCGAGCCGTATCCTCGAGATGGGATAGTCATTTATTTGATAAGTCCCTTGGTCCTCAACCAAGTAGGCCACACGGCTAACTTTCTCTGCGATGCCACATCTTGATTTGGCCACCACGTGATCGTTTCCATCCTATTTCCAGTTCAGATTATAATATCACTTCGTGGATTCTTTTCAATTTCTTACATTCTTCAAGTATTTAACGTACAAAGTGGGTTTGAAAATCAGAACCATATTCAACGGTTACCACAATTAACGGTAAAGTTTCAGTCGATAAAAGGGTTCACTGTGGTTTCAAGTTAATTATGGGAAACATTGAGATGAAATCAAATTGAAAACGAAATGAACAGAGTTTAATCCAAAACATAATGGGTAGGATGACTTTGATCTTCCACAGCACTGCCAAATTCACAATCATATTGGTGCAATGTTCTAGTAGGAACCGATGGATTCTCACTGGGTAAGCAAAACGCAATATGTTTGACTCTCTGTGTCGATAGGCGATTGTGGGTGCTTTCTTGGTCTGTCTTTTGTCCCCTTCAGATTGGACACTGATTTTTTCAAAAGCCAAATTTTTTCGACAGGGATCTGGTCTCCGGCGAATGAACGCATTTCTGACTCTCGTATGTACACATCATTGCAAAGATATTAAAAGATGTTTATCTTTGCTCCGCTTCTATAAGCCTTCGAATCTCATATTTGTTCTCTCAATATTCCTTTTGGTCGAATTGTGATTTTATTGCACGACTTGTGCTTCCATCTAGTCTCTCGGTTAGATGCACGTCAAGAAACGAGTTGCAATGGTTTTGTTCTACTTCACATGTGAACGAAATAGAACCGTGGGTGTGGTTAAAGTCATTATTTTTATCATCTATTTGGCTGTAACAGGAAATAGGTCTTAGAATTAGAGAATTTGTTCTTGGAAATTCCATTTTCCAACGTTGATACAAATATATCTGCCAGGAACGGTCTAAGTGTGGAACCCATAACGACCTCATCTATTTGTCGAAATAAATCTTCATCTCGTTTCTTGACGTGCATCTAACTAGGAGACCAGATGGAAGTAATACACCCAAAAGCCTACATGGGTTAGGCGGTATACCCATTTTCAGAGTTTTGTGCCTTTGAGGTACAAAGGTAATTTGATCATATGTTTCATGAATAGAATTAAACAAATACGACTTCACTTTCTCAATTTCTTTGTTTCTGTAGTTAATTTATTGGTATTTGTTCTATTAAGTGACGATACTGATTTATATAGGTTTTAAGTTATAATTTGAGATCTGCTACTTGAAGTGGCATAATTGAATTCACATAAGATAAGCGGTTAGAACTGACGTTTAAGTTGATATATTTGGCCTAGCTTTCGATTAACCTCCATGCGATTTGAATCCCATCTCTCTTGGCAATCAAATCGGGAGAGCAAACAAAATCGGTATCAGTTCAAGTTTTCAGCATCCTCATTTATTCTTCTCACTCAATAAGGCAATTTCAGCATTTATATCCGACTAATTCACTTATCATCCATGTTACATGTTCACATGCAATCTTGTTTTCGTTACGGGTTGGAGGTTGCCTAGCAACATATATCATCACAGTTTTGCGTAACAATTTGGCAAATACTTTGATTTTTTCTGAAATCGATAGTTTGAGAACTAGGCGATCAAATAAGCTGTTTCAATTTAGCTGCGTTAAGTAAGAGTACATTATTTTTTGTGGTTGCTATAAATGTAATAAGTACATGGGAATCATTGACTGATAAAATACAATCTGAGGCACTTCACTTTTGCTTGATCTTTTTCTAAATACAACGAGGCTTTGTGAGAATAAATTGAGGATTTGATGAGCACAGGTTCTCGTAATTAGATCAATGATGGAAAATAATTGAATAAATAAATGACAAATATGAAAACAATTAGTCGAAAAAATAGAATTAAAGAAATAATAAATTTTTTTCTCAATCGAAGCAATTCTGTCATATGAAACTATGATTGTCTGATGAAAATTATTGAACAATTCATAAAAGTTTATTAGTAAATTATCGAAATTACGAAAAGCCAGTTCTGATCTGTAATATACTGAGTGCATAGTATTTCGGTAGTTCTCTTCAATTACAGTACAACTACTTTAACACAATAACAAAACTTTGAGTGTCAGCATTGTCATGCAAATACTGATTGTACAATTGCCAAAGTAACTGTAACTGAAGTATATAATTTAAGATCGGTCATGTGTGAACTAACCGATGAAATTATTGGCCAAGAAATCGAACGAGCGTGGGGACGTAAATTTGGCTAATGGAAGGTTAGTCGGAGTCAGCCTAAAAGATGAGGCAAATGTAAGAGTAATATTAAAAACCGGGAAAGAGCTCAAATAATATGTAACCAATTAAACCTCACACAAAAAGAAGGGAAGAGGGAGAATATGGAAAAAACTCTCACCAACTGAGACCGAGGTTCACTACCTTTGCTTCTGCTTTTTCCATATTCCTCTACTTTTATCGATTAGTTTATACACTAGTAAACCAGTTTAAGTGAAGAATAAAAGCCGGTGATTTACTGGGCGGAATATGGTTTGGATGACTTCAAATAGCTCCTCAGAGGTAAAATAATATTCCTGAACTCAACCCTTTACGAAAAAACCATATGAACATAATAACATGACAGTTCATGACTGAACTTGGAGAAAAGATCTCACCATCTCCGACATACGAGCAACTTCTACGGTCCAAGAACTGGAACTAATATCATATTTGAACTGTTTTTCATTTTTCACCAAAAGGGAACCTAGACAGTTCGAGTGCCTAGCACTATGACTGATATCACCTTATAAAAAGCCATATATACTTCAAAGGCAGCTGTACCACTGATTAGTTGAAGTAAGTTGTTCATCCTGGCTGGTAAGCAAGGTGCAATTTCATACTGTGACACTTTGTGACGGCATTTAATACCATTATCTTTTTTTCTGGCCATGGTGATAGATTTTAGTACGATAACCCCCCTCACCCATACATACTGCCTCATAAAAAAGTTGTGTTCACTAGTTCGAAGAAGTATTTCATGACGTGACCGGACTTTGACTCAATCGAGAATCTGGCAAATCTTCTAGCACCCAATTTACAGTATCGGTGAGGTGTACAACTTCGCCGTGGACTTCAGTATTACTCTCCTGCTCAATGGGGCCAAATGAATAACTCTCAATGACATCATCCTGAATAGGTGTATTAGAGTACTGGAGAAAAACCTCCAGCGAGCGGCCTGCTAAGTCGTAATGAAAGAGCTTTGTGCCAAGTATTCCTGCATATTTCTCGTAGTCATTTTCCCATAATTTGATTTCTTTTAAATAAAGTTGGAGTGGCTGTGTATAATGCTTGATAGCTCCATCTTGTTGGATTTCGAAATCGTATTGCAAAATAACTGTGTCCAAATAATTTTGTAGAGCAGTGTATTATTGTTTCTTCACTGCGTGCAGGATTTGATAATGTGAAGCCTGTGTTTTGTGAGTGAATGTGATAATATTATTGTACCGTTAAAACGCCACAGCTTTACTGACAAATGTAATCAATAAATTGACGGAAACATATGCAATCAAATTTACTTCTTGATAATTTTGTCTATTGAATTGGATGTATTTGTGAGAAGAGTTTTGTAATGTTTTGTAATAGACATTGAGTCATTTTTAAGTAACTTAAACCGGAAATTCATCCAATCTGCAAAACAGTTGCTCAACCAAAATTCCTTGATTCATATCAATGTAAGGATAACTCATGATTGTTTTCTATCGTGTCGTGATATTCAATAATGACAGGAATATGAAAATACAGTTATCCTTTACTAGATATCGCAGTAGACACGGTTCATAATGATTTGTGATGCAGTTGAGCTCATATTGAGTGGGAATGCTTAAATGTACATGTATGTCATTTGAATCCAATGTATTTTGCATGTGCTGAAATAACTGAACTGGACTTTGATGTTTCACGTTTGATTGGATTGTGAGGCTGATTCATGTTCTTTTCTTCTGATTCCCAGTTTGGCTAATGTATACAGCTTTTTATTCAGAACAGTGATTGGAGTAGTATCTCTGATGTGAACTAGCGTAGATCGTAAAGTGTTTGTTTGTGATGAGTGTGACTGAATATGCAAGGGTCGCATCGGGCTGGTTGGCCACAAGCGGGTTCACAAGAAGAAACAGTGAAGAAGGGAGAAGGTTGTGTACTTTGTATATATACGAAGACAAAATTGATTGATGAGCTGTCCCCTGATGTTAAGCTTGAGTTCTCGAATGTATGTGTGTGCATGCTTACTGACAGTTTGGGCCGGCTGTACACTGTAAACCCTCCATCACGTTTCTCCCGGTCTTGTCCCCTGAGGTTTACACCGGACATGAGGTACATGGCTGGAACCAAAGTTTGTGGTGTGCGAACCAGCTATAGAATTCTCTCGCACTGGTGCCTTTTGACTTCAGTCAGAGTGACATACAAATCCGTCAACCTTACATTACATAAATTTAAGATTGTTCTTATTCGTTCAACTGTTCCATTTTTATCCTGTAATCTATTTCTTTCTCGACGTTTTCCATGAGAAATTGTCTGTTTAAATTGTTCAAAAGTTTAAGGGGATACTTATTGTTTACTGAAATGAAGAGTACTTCTAACATTTTTCGTCCCCTTCATGATTACAAGTTTATGTAATCACTTTGGTAAGTTTTACGCAGTATTCATTTTAACTGATCGAGTGATTATAATAATCATCCAAATAGTGAATTCAACTCGAAGACTTTGTGAGCAACTTTCGATTATCAGGCTTTTATGTGAGATTTTTGCTGTTTGATGATTTATTTCTTTTTCTTGATTATTCAACCGTTTTGCCTTTGAGGATTTTTACTATACAGTAAATTTAGAAAGAGGGTGACTAATCATTTCGTCAAACGCATGAAATAGGGCATCCCCGTTGTCAGTCTGTGGTAAGCCCAGAAATCAATTGGAATCTTGGATAAAGGACAACTTACTGATCCGGTATGTAATGGTGACTCATAATCGGCGATTAGCATTTTTTGTGGCTGGATTCATAATTAAACGTTTGGCGAAATCTCATTCCAGTCAATGAAATTACAAACGGTATCAAGTATGTGCAATAAAAAATTTAGAAACAAATCAGTCAGTTCGGTGTGTCAGTTGATTATTCAATACAGCTTATCTGCGAATCCAAAATGTATGGAGAAGTTATTTCGTATTCTGCTAAATAAATCATAAAATCTAATAACAAGGAGAATACAAACAAATGAACAAATATATATCTTAGAAAAATTGAAATTAACTAAAAATCCTTTTTGTATGTGTAAATCCGACTTGGAATTTTGTATTGCAGCACCTTCTGCAACACATAGCGAGCAAAATGTATTTCGTCGGCTTGAAATTGTTAAAGATTTCCACAGGCCAGTCTCGAGGAGATGTTTAGGAATCAAACCTTTGTGTTCTCAGTGTGCGTTAAGGATGTTTCCCTAGTACATGTTCATCTATGCTTTCCAATCATCGTCATTCTGTGCGTCCAGTACACATGATAATGAATGTGCAGTTGAATTGGTAAATACAGTTGGACCTGATACAGCTACATAAACCCTGTGTGTTAAATGTTTCCACAAGTGCCTTGGACATGGGCAGGTGAACTGTACTAGTTTCTGAAGCTTCCTTTGGAGTTTTGTCACCTTTGCAATTGAAATTCAGCAAAACGTTTATTTCTCGGCAAGTAGGTGTTTTAATGCTATCGATTCACAGGGTAGTTTTAGATGCTTATCATTTTTATTGAATTGTTTGAGCTATAACGTTCTACATTTTTTTACTGGTATGGGTCCCAATAGGCTAGTCGTGGCCCTGCCATCATCACCAACATCACCATATAATGTAAAGTTTGTATTTTTCACACTGAATAACAATAATTTATTCAGAACGTGAACGAAATGTTTAAACACGCACTGGGATCTTCCAATTAAAAAATCATTTTATGCTTTTATTAGAGACTGCTTAATTCCAAATTCAAAATAGTAAAGCTTATATTCTGTACTAGTTAAAAAAGAGCTTTTTACTAGTACGGTAAGTGAAATTACGTGGCAGTATTCAAAGTATTTTCAAGCTCAGGTGTCCATGAAAATACCACAATGCATTGCTGAGAATATGGTATCGTTATGTGTCCAAGCGTTCGTTAATGTTATAGGAACATATGTGCTTCTGAATGCTGGTTCGTTAAATTGGAAAATGAGAATGAAGCAGCTTGTTAAGTTCATATTTGCTACAGAGTAATCAAACAAGAATTAATCAAATAGTTTGAATTAAAATCATTATTTCACGAAATTTCTTTTGAAAATTAACTTCAGATTGATGTTGGTTTATCCGGATTATTTTCCAAGTGTTTGATGTAATATTTTGAGCCGCTTGTTAGTGAAATTTATAATGCTATATTACTATCCAGCATAAAACCAAACTGTTTTCCTCACACGATAACAGCTTTGCAATATAGCTTGTCATTGAAATTATGAGACGTGAAACTGTGAAATTACCACTATATTCTCCGTATCATGTTTTAGAATAATCGGATGAGATTTTTGCAATCACTATCCCGAGGAATGACAAGTAATTTATGTGTTCCTTAGTGCGCAGCCAGAAGTAAACTTACTCTCAATTACTAGAGAATACACCTTAGAATGAAGCATTTTGATTCCACCGTGAAATTTGAGCAAACGCAGTGTTTTAAACTTTTACAGCCACATTTTCGGGCACGTTCAGTGAGCTTGCTCAAAAAAAGTTTATGTTGGACTCAACCTAGGGTAATAAGTTAGTTGATAAATTGGCTGATTTTTTGTCGTTGAAGAAAAACATGAGTGTGATTTATACTTTACTGCTTAGATATTTAATGGTTTAGATTGAGCTCAAAGTTCAGCTGGATGAATGTTGAAGAAGTGTTGAAAAGGCAATCGTTTTCTGGGTTGTGCTATGGGTTTAATTTCGGAATTCGTTTGGCTGTGTGACAAAAATATCTGTATATGGAGAGCTAGAACATGATAAACAACTCCAGCCAGGTTTCGGCTTTGAACTTTACTGATTAATGATGAATTTATAATTAAAAAATCGAACAAACTTCTCTACTACTTACAAAATATTTGAGTAATCAGCTCATCTGATATATAATATCGACGGTAAGTTGATCATCTAATGGGAAGTCTTGAATTCATGGGCCAACCATGTCCTCCGTATGTAAGTATAACATACGAGACAATGGAAAATAATTGCGCAATTTGGTGGGGCTGAAAATTCAAGTCGAGAACGGGCACTCGTGGCGCAGCGGTTAGAGACTGGCTTTCTAAC
This sequence comes from Pterobdella sp. o SKG-2022, assembly GCA_964035795.1. Classification (NCBI taxonomy): domain Eukaryota; kingdom Metazoa; phylum Annelida; class Clitellata; order Hirudinida; family Piscicolidae; genus Pterobdella; species Pterobdella occidentalis. Next base: position 994 of record CAXIVU010000340.1, on the reverse strand, counting down.
TGTGAGGTCGTGGGTTCGGTTCCCACCAGGCTCCGTTGGTGCGCACTGGTGAAGAGTTCCAAACAGAATGGAACAGCTGTCCAGTGCTCCAGCCAGTTTTCAACTTTCAACTTTACTGATTAATGATGAATTTCTAATTGAAAGTTGTAACAAAATTCCCTACTACTTACAAAATATGATTTTAATACAAACATTTTACTTTTCATCGAGAAGACAGTGTGAAAGTGAGGAGAATTTAACCAAAAGTTAGCGTTTTGTATACTAGTTCTGAGATTTGGGGAATATCACATCTGCGCTTGGCTCATTTAGGTGACCTTTGACGTTAATTGACTTATCAATTTGTCAGACATTCACAATAACCAATGAAAAATACGATAGTTTTAAAACCCTTTCATTAATTTGTGAACATCAAGTTCGAGGCAAGAATTGAGATAGCCATGAGGGAAATACATTTGCAATGTGCATATAACCTTTCAATTGTCTGGTCGCGAAGACATTGGTCAATTTTACTTGTATTCGACGTCATATTGTGCGTTCGCCTTTAAATTTATTTTTTCTGTTGTATTTAAAATTGGGTATGCTATCCGGTTATCACCATACTTTGCGGTATTGTTTTGGCATATAATAAATGTGCGTTGCAATACATGAGAGCACTTGAGTTTGTGTGACTACATTGAGTTATGCGAATAAATTCCACTTACAACCATTTAAGGTAAATGCTTCATCAGAATGATGTTTAAAAAATCTTGCTTTTTCTAATACCTACTGAACACTGTTCATAAAAGCATGAGATTGATAGCTGTAAGCCATAGTAGATACTTTACTTAGAACAAACTTTTATTTGAACTGAACTTCACCCACCTGTTTTATATTGGCGTCGATCCACATATCGACAGAGCGAAGTCATTTGTTCAGGCTGATTTGATTCTCCAACGTTGGTATAAATTAAGGATGAATCCAATAGGTCTTTGTCCTAACCAACGGATGGATATCC
>CAXIVU010000339.1:5000-7500 GCA_964035795.1 Pterobdella sp. o SKG-2022 | reverse complement strand
GGCCCAATATTCCATTGTCTGAAAAACACGCAGATCATACACGAAGTATTGCCAACGTGTGTGTGACTGCGTGTGACTGGGTGTGACTGGGTGTGACTGGGTGTGACTGCGTGTGACTGCGTGTGACTGCGTGTGACTGGGTGTGACTGGGTGTGACTGCGTGTGACTGCGTGTGACTGGGTGTGACTGCGTGTGACTGCGTGTAACCTACGACTAAGTCTCATTGGAATGTGAGACGCATCGTGTGGTCAAATTTTGAGTGAAATTTAGGCTGACGGTTCGACGATAACTTTGCCAATGCGTTGTTGCTTAGAAGAGATGGAGTTTGAATATGTGAGAAGAATGACTTGTTTGCCCATTGATATTGATATTGATAAGGTGAGTGAGCGTTTTTGTTGAAGTTTTGTGAAAATAAGGCACGATGCTGCAATAGATCTCGATTATACGCGGCTGCTGACTGAAGCGATTGACACAGACACAGACAGTGGACGCATTGATAGATGGAAATGACTCTGCCGCAAGTGGCGGCGTATGTGGCCGAAGGGATGAAATAGTATGAGACACTGGCAAGGATGCGTCTAAGGATGTGGGGTAAGGTGCCTAAAAATTTGAAAAAATGCAAAACGCTTTAGAATTGTAACTTGTAAATTGTAAAATTGCACTTTTTTGCAAAACGCTTTACAATTATGAAGCGTTTTGCATACGAAGTGGCCGGTTTTGGACGCGGGTTTGAAAGTCAGTATAGTGATCCTTTTCCCCTGGCGGCTCGCGGCAGCGAGCCGAAAAATTTAGAAATTTGGGACTGAAAGATGCGATTTTAGACGCATCTTTCGTCGAGCTATTTTACGACTGGTTGTTGCCTAAATGTTCAGTTTTGGACGGGACGGCGGTGGCGTGTTTTGTGGCCTGTACCTTGCCGCCGCCGCCGCCGAACTGACAAATAGCAGGCAATAGCCCTTTTAAGGTGCCGACTTAGGACGATTAAGATTGGCCTTATTTATGATGCACCACGCATCGACACCGACACACGCCGAGACAAAGGAAGAAAGAGCGGCGAGACCGACGGCAGTGTTTTTCTTTACGCTTTAAAGTAGTGGTTCGTCACACTAGTTTATTTATTGGCCCTTGTGACGCCAACACTCACTTTTATATGTGGGTCTTTTCACGCAGCTTCCCATTTCACGATCTGGTATTTGCAAATTCTTTTTTTCTCTTTTGCTGCTGCTGCTGCTGCTGCTGCTGCTGCAAAAAGAGAAGCCAGAATTTCCCACCGGACACCACGTGGAGGTTCCAGATCACGTCCAGCACTTTTTTGCACTTTTACACTTTTACCATGACTAGACGGGTGATGGTGGTGATGGTGCCTTTCTTCGCCCGCCTCGTGATGCCCCTTTGTATTCATTGGTACTTGCGTATGGAGTACACACACGTGTGGGGGTTCTAGAGTTGGCATCATTTTATTCACCACATTATTCACCCTTCAACATAGGCACCTTTCTAGACGCATCTTACGCTACTTTTTTATGGCGCGACGGTGCCTAAGCGCTGCATATGTGAGCGCGTGTATATCACGCACACTCACATATACAACCTAGAAAAGGATAGTAACTGAGTAGAAGACGTTGTGTTTTAATAAATCGCTTCAGAATTTAGAAACGCTCTTTCTTAAAGCGAGTCGCGTCGCCTTGCCTTGCCTTGCCTTGCCTTGCCTTGGCGTTCGTGGGACTTGCAATGATAAAATTATTATTTTCGATTAATTTTTTAAAATTTATTAATTAATAAATTTATTTTTTTAATTAAATATTTAATCATTTTATATTAAATTATTTAATTTTTTTTTCTCACACTTTTTCGATTAATATTTTAAATTTAATTTTAATTTTCAATTAAATTTTATAAATTTTTTCTATTTCGACTTTTCATAAGACTAAAATCATCATCATCATCATCATCATCATCATCATCATCACCGCCGCGGCCGTGCAACACGCGTGCACACACGAAGATCATTATCATAACCACCAGTTCGCGCCCCTACTAGAACAATGAGCATACACGTGGTAATGGTTTTTTTTTTAAATTAACTAAAATCAAATTTAAATGTTACAATACTTTATTGTGACATTTTAAAAACGCTCAAAATATATAAATATATATATATATATTTATTTTTCGATTATTTTTAAAATAAATTTAAAAAAAATTTTTTTTCTCATTAAATAGATGATTATTAATTAAATTTAGTCGTTTACTCAATCACAAATGTATACGAATCGAAGTAATTCATTTTAGAATAAATTTCATTTATTTTATCGAATTAAGTGAAAAATGATGAAAAAAACTTTTTTTATCAAAAATTATATTCTACATATGTTTTAAAAGTAATTTAGTGAAAAAAAATCAACTAAAAAAAAAAAGTCATTTTCGATCAAAATCTCGACTAAGTGCCGACTATTTCTGAAGCGTTTTGCATAAAGATAACGTCCTCTACTCAGTTACT
>CAXIVU010000338.1:20000-24757 GCA_964035795.1 Pterobdella sp. o SKG-2022 | reverse complement strand
GAATCAAGAAAGAGCTATCAATCTGTCAATCCTTACAGTGTCCGGGCCGGGTGAGTTTTCCCGTGTTGAGTCAAATTAAGCCGCAGGCTCCACTCCTGGTGGTGCCCTTCCGTCAATTCCTTTAAGTTTCGGCTTTGCAACCATACTTCCCCCGGAATCCAAAATCTTTGGTTTCCCGGAGACTGCCCGCGGGTCATACGAACAACTCCCACGGATCGTCAGACGACATCGTTTATGGTCAGAACTACGACGGTATCTGATCGTCTTCGAACCTCTGACTTTCGTTCTTGATTAATGAGGACATTCTTGGCAGATGCTTTCGCAGTAGTTCGTCTACAGTGATCCAAGAATTTCACCTCTAACACTGTAATACGAATGCCCCCGTCTGTCTCTCTTAATCATTACCTCGTATTCCTAAAACCAACAAAATAGAACAGAGGTCCTATTCCATTATTCCATGCACTACTATTCAGGCTATGCATGCCTGCTTTAAGCACTCTAATTTTTTCAAAGTAAACATTCCGACCGCAGCGTGCATACGTTTAAGCACACCCGCCTTGGACCGGCAGATTAGTCAGGTACGATAGCTACACGTTTAAGTGAGCCATCGTCCTAGACCAGAGATTCAACTACGAGCTTTTTAACTGCAACAACTTTAATATACGCTATTGGAGCTGGAATTACCGCGGCTGCTGGCACCAGACTTGCCCTCCAATTGATCCTCATTAAAGGATTTAAATTCGACTCATTCCATTACGAGGCCTCATATGAGACTCGTATTGTTATTTTTCGTCACTACCTCCCTGTGTTAGGAATGGGTAATTTGCGCGCCTGCTGCCTTCCTTGGATGTGGTAGCCGTTTCTCATGCTCCCTCTCCGGAATCGAACCCTGATTCCCCGTTACCCGTTACAACCATGGTAAGCATATCACATACCATCGAAAGTTGATAGGGCACACACTTGAATGATCCGTCGCCGACGCTAGGTCGTGCGATCAGCTGTAATTTATTCAGAGTCACCAAAATTGACGAGCCGTGAGACTCGATTGATTTTGATCTAATAAACGCGCCCTTTCCGTAAGGTCGGAGCTTTAGTGCATGTATTAGCTCTAGAATTACCACAGTTATCCAAGTAAATTTTTACGATCAAATAAATCATGGGTGGCCTAATGAGCCATTCGCAGCTTCACTATTTTAAAGTTTGTGCTTAGACATGCATGGCTTAATCTTTGAGACAAGCATATAACTACTGGCAGGATCAACCAGGTAATACACGACGACGACGATTAGCACGATTGGCCATCGAGACTATGGGAATAGAGGCGCGGCGCGTCTAAAAGCTTCATTAAGGCCTATGTCACTCACTCACTCACTCACTCACTTTAGCACTCTTTGCCATTCGACCAATTCGACCGTCGTTTTGGCAGCCCTTATCGCCTTTAATGAACGCTTCAACTGGACACCCACAACTTTTAGCTAGACAACGCTATAAAACGTGCCTGAAAAAAGCGTGATTTAACGGTGCAAAAGCGTCGGCGAAGACGACCACGAAGACGAAGAAGCGAAGGCGGTGACGGCAGAGAGGCTAGTGTGTGTGTGTGTGTGTGTGTGTGTAAGGCGCGAAAGCAATTAGGCGACGACTATCGCCATAGTTTCGAATTGAATCGAATCGAATCGAAAATGTATAACCTCGACGATTTCAGTCCGAAATCGAGTGATTTTTTGCGAGCGCTTTTTTGCTTTTACGCTTTTCGCCCTATACGCCGGCAAGGTGTAAACGGGCATAAAAGACGCAGCAAGTAGCACGATATCGCTTCGTTCATGGTGCATTTTGTTATGCCTTTGGCGGAAACAAAATTGCTGATCTGTCTGTCATTTTATAGTCGTTTTAGGACTACATTCGCGTTCAATTTGGACCCGTAGACGCTTGGGCGCCTTTTGATGGTATCTATTGGCGTCGCCGATTGCCGGATGCTAAAGAATCTCAGCCTAGCGTCGCACTCGTAGCCATTCGTACGTTCATAGCCTACCAAAAGACCACGTACGGCAAACTTGTCGGACAAAAGATGTCGAGTCGGTGAAAAAAATTAAATTTTTTCACCGCCCTACTTTTGCACTCCAGTTTACACCCTAGGAAAGGTAACAAACTGAGTAGAGGACGTTTTGTTTTGATAAAACGCTTCAGAAATTTTTTCAAAAAATTTTTTACGAAAAAAGTTATTTTGGGCACCGTCGGTGCCTATAACGCGTGCGTAGACGCGCTGTATGTATATAGCAGCGTCGCGCGTAATGCAGCGCGTCGGCTGCAGCCAGCGTAAGTAGCTAGGGGCGGCGGCGCGTTAATCGAGTGTGAATCGAAATAGAGAGTAAAATTGGGTGCAATGTAAGTAACTGAGTAGAGGACGTTATCTTTATGCAAAACGCTTCAGAAATAGTCGGCACTTAGTCGAGATTTTGATCGAAAATGACTTTTTTTTTTTAGTTGATTTTTTTTCACTAAATTACTTTTAAAACATATGTAGAATATAATTTTTGATAAAAAAAGTTTTTTTCATCATTTTTCACTTAATTCGATAAAATAAATGAAATTTATTCTAAAATGAATTACTTCGATTCGTATACATTTGTGATTGAGTAAACGACTAAATTTAATTAATAATCATCTATTTAATGAGAAAAAAAATTTTTTTAAATTTATTTTAAAAATAATCGAAAATAAATATATATATATATATTTATATATTTTGAGCGTTTTTAAAATGTCACAATAAAGTATTGTAACATTTAAATTTGATTTTAGTTAATTTAAAAAAAAAAACCATTACCACGTGTATGCTCATTGTTCTAGTAGGGGCGCGAACTGGTGGTTATGATAATGATCTTCGTGTGTGCACGCGTGTTGCACGGCCGCGGCGGTGATGATGATGATGATGATGATGATGATGATGATGATTTAGTCTTATGAAAAGTCGAAATAGAAAAAATTTATAAAATTTAATTGAAAATTAAAATTAAATTTAAAATATTAATCGAAAAAGTGTGAGAAAAAAAATTAAATAATTTAATATAAAATGATTAAATATTTAATTAAAAAAATAAATTTATTAATTAATAAATTTTAAAAAATTATTCGAAAATAATAATTTTATCATTGCAAGTCCCACGAACGCCAAGGCAAGGCAAGGCAAGGCAAGGCAAGGCGACGCGACTCGCTTTAAGAAAGAGCGTTTCTAAATTCTGAAGCGATTTATTAAAACACAACGTCTTCTACTCAGTTACTATCCTTTTCTAGGTTGTATATGTGAGTGTGCGTGATATACACGCGCTCACATATGCAGCGCTTAGGCACCGTCGCGCCATAAAAAAGTAGCGTAAGATGCGTCTAGAAAGGTGCCTATGTTGAAGGGTGAATAATGTGGTGAATAAAATGATGCCAACTCTAGAACCCCCACACGTGTGTGTACTCCATACGCAAGTACCAATGAATACAAAGGGGCATCACGAGGCGGGCGAAGAAAGGCACCATCACCACCATCACCCGTCTAGTCATGGTAAAAGTGTAAAAGTGCAAAAAAGTGCTGGACGTGATCTGGAACCTCCACGTGGTGTCCGGTGGGAAATTCTGGCTTCTCTTTTTGCAGCAGCAGCAGCAGCAGCAGCAGCAGCAAAAGAGAAAAAAAGAATTTGCAAATACCAGATCGTGAAATGGGAAGCTGCGTGAAAAGACCCACATATAAAAGTGAGTGTTGGCGTCACAAGGGCCAATAAATAAACTAGTGTGACGAACCACTACTTTAAAGCGTAAAGAAAAACACTGCCGTCGGTCTCGCCGCTCTTTCTTCCTTTGTCTCGGCGTGTGTCGGTGTCGATGCGTGGTGCATCATAATAAGGCCAATCTTAATCGTCCTAAGTCGGCACCTTAAAAGGCTATTGCCTGCTATTTGTCAGTTCGGCGGCGGCGGCGGCAAGGTACAGGCCACAAACACGCCACCGCCGTCCCGTCCAAAACTGAACATTTAGGCAACAACCAGTCGTAAAATAGCTCGACGAAAGATGCGTCTAAAATCGCATCTTTCAGTCCCAAATTTCTAAATTTTTCGGCTCGCTGCCGCGAGCCGCCAGGGGAAAAGGATCACTATACTGACTTTCAAACCCGCGTCCAAAACCGGCCACTTCGTATGCAAAACGCTTCATAATTGTAAAGCGTTTTGCAAAAAAGTGCAATTTTACAATTTACAAGTTACAATTCTAAAGCGTTTTGCATTTTTTCAAATTTTTAGGCACCTTACCCCACATCCTTAGACGCATCCTTGCCAGTGTCTCATACTATTTCATCCTTCGGCCACATACGCCGCCACTTGCGGCAGAGTCATTTCCATCTATCAATGCGTCCACTGTCTGTGTCTGTGTCAATCGCTTCAGTCAGCAGCCGCGTATAATCGAGATCTATTGCAGCATCGTGCCTTATTTTCACAAAACTTCAACAAAAACGCTCACTCACCTTATCAATATCAATATCAATGGGCAAACAAGTCATTCTTCTCACATATTCAAACTCCATCTCTTCTAAGCAACAACGCATTGGCAAAGTTATCGTCGAACCGTCAGCCTAAATTTCACTCAAAATTTGACCACACGATGCGTCTCACATTCCAATGAGACTTAGTCGTAGGTTACACGCAGTCACACGCAGTCACACCCAGTCACACGCAGTCACACGCAGTCACACCCAGTCACACCCAGTCACACGCAGTCACA
>CAXIVU010000338.1:10000-12500 GCA_964035795.1 Pterobdella sp. o SKG-2022 | reverse complement strand
CTCGACGATTTCAGTCCGAAATCGAGTGATTTTTTGCGAGCGCTTTTTTGCTTTTACGCTTTTCGCCCTATACGCCGGCAAGGTGTAAACGGGCATAAAAGACGCAGCAAGTAGCACGATATCGCTTCGTTCATGGTGCATTTTGTTATGCCTTTGGCGGAAACAAAATTGCTGATCTGTCTGTCATTTTATAGTCGTTTTAGGACTACATTCGCGTTCAATTTGGACCCGTAGACGCTTGGGCGCCTTTTGATGGTATCTATTGGCGTCGCCGATTGCCGGATGCTAAAGAATCTCAGCCTAGCGTCGCACTCGTAGCCATTCGTACGTTCATAGCCTACCAAAAGACCACGTACGGCAAACTTGTCGGACAAAAGATGTCGAGTCGGTGAAAAAAATTAAATTTTTTCACCGCCCTACTTTTGCACTCCAGTTTACACCCTAGGAAAGGTAACAAACTGAGTAGAGGACGTTTTGTTTTGATAAAACGCTTCAGAAATTTTTTCAAAAAATTTTTTACGAAAAAAAGTTATTTTGGGCACCGTCGGTGCCTATAACGCGTGCGTAGACGCGCTGTATGTATATAGCAGCGTCGCGCGTAATGCAGCGCGTCGGCTGCAGCCAGCGTAAGTAGCTAGGGGCGGCGGCGCGTTAATCGAGTGTGAATCGAAATAGAGAGTAAAATTGGGTGCAATGTAAGTAACTGAGTAGAGGACGTTATCTTTATGCAAAACGCTTCAGAAATAGTCGGCACTTAGTCGAGATTTTGATCGAAAATGACTTTTTTTTTTTAGTTGATTTTTTTTCACTAAATTACTTTTAAAACATATGTAGAATATAATTTTTGATAAAAAAAGTTTTTTTCATCATTTTTCACTTAATTCGATAAAATAAATGAAATTTATTCTAAAATGAATTACTTCGATTCGTATACATTTGTGATTGAGTAAACGACTAAATTTAATTAATAATCATCTATTTAATGAGAAAAAAAATTTTTTTTAAATTTATTTTAAAAATAATCGAAAAATAAATATATATATATATATTTATATATTTTGAGCGTTTTTAAAATGTCACAATAAAGTATTGTAACATTTAAATTTGATTTTAGTTAATTTAAAAAAAAAAACCATTACCACGTGTATGTCATTGTTCTAGTAGGGGCGCGAACTGGTGGTTATGATAATGATCTTCGTGTGTGCACGCGTGTTGCACGGCCGCGGCGGTGATGATGATGATGATGATGATGATGATGATGATGATTTTAGTCTTATGAAAAGTCGAAATAGAAAAAATTTATAAAATTTAATTGAAAATTAAAATTAAATTTAAAATATTAATCGAAAAAGTGTGAGAAAAAAAAATTAAATAATTTAATATAAAATGATTAAATATTTAATTAAAAAAATAAATTTATTAATTAATAAATTTTAAAAAATTAATCGAAAATAATAATTTTATCATTGCAAGTCCCACGAACGCCAAGGCAAGGCAAGGCAAGGCAAGGCAAGGCGACGCGACTCGCTTTAAGAAAGAGCGTTTCTAAATTCTGAAGCGATTTATTAAAACACAACGTCTTCTACTCAGTTACTATCCTTTTCTAGGTTGTATATGTGAGTGTGCGTGATATACACGCGCTCACATATGCAGCGCTTAGGCACCGTCGCGCCATAAAAAAGTAGCGTAAGATGCGTCTAGAAAGGTGCCTATGTTGAAGGGTGAATAATGTGGTGAATAAAATGATGCCAACTCTAGAACCCCCACACGTGTGTGTACTCCATACGCAAGTACCAATGAATACAAAGGGGCATCACGAGGCGGGCGAAGAAAGGCACCATCACCACCATCACCCGTCTAGTCATGGTAAAAGTGTAAAAGTGCAAAAAAGTGCTGGACGTGATCTGGAACCTCCACGTGGTGTCCGGTGGGAAATTCTGGCTTCTCTTTTTGCAGCAGCAGCAGCAGCAGCAGCAGCAGCAAAAGAGAAAAAAAGAATTTGCAAATACCAGATCGTGAAATGGGAAGCTGCGTGAAAAGACCCACATATAAAAGTGAGTGTTGGCGTCACAAGGGCCAATAAATAAACTAGTGTGACGAACCACTACTTTAAAGCGTAAAGAAAAACACTGCCGTCGGTCTCGCCGCTCTTTCTTCCTTTGTCTCGGCGTGTGTCGGTGTCGATGCGTGGTGCATCATAAATAAGGCCAATCTTAATCGTCCTAAGTCGGCACCTTAAAAGGGCTATTGCCTGCTATTTGTCAGTTCGGCGGCGGCGGCGGCAAGGTACAGGCCACAAAACACGCCACCGCCGTCCCGTCCAAAACTGAACATTTAGGCAACAACCAGTCGTAAAATAGCTCGACGAAAGATGCGTCTAAAATCGCATCTTTCAGTCCCAAATTTCTAAATTTTTCGGCTCGCTGCCGCGAGCCGCCAGGGGAAAAGGATCACTATACTGACTTTCAAACCCGCGTCCAAAACCGGCCACTTCGTATGC
>CAXIVU010000337.1:30000-32500 GCA_964035795.1 Pterobdella sp. o SKG-2022 | reverse complement strand
AAATTTGGGACTGAAAGATGCGATTTTAGACGCATCTTTCGTCGAGCTATTTTACGACTGGTTGTTGCCTAAATGTTCAGTTTTGGACGGGACGGCGGTGGCGTGTTTTGTGGCCTGTACCTTGCCGCCGCCGCCGCCGAACTGACAAATAGCAGGCAATAGCCCTTTTAAGGTGCCGACTTAGGACGATTAAGATTGGCCTTATTTATGATGCACCACGCATCGACACCGACACACGCCGAGACAAAGGAAGAAAGAGCGGCGAGACCGACGGCAGTGTTTTTCTTTACGCTTTAAAGTAGTGGTTCGTCACACTAGTTTATTTATTGGCCCTTGTGACGCCAACACTCACTTTTATATGTGGGTCTTTTCACGCAGCTTCCCATTTCACGATCTGGTATTTGCAAATTCTTTTTTTCTCTTTTGCTGCTGCTGCTGCTGCTGCTGCTGCTGCAAAAAGAGAAGCCAGAATTTCCCACCGGACACCACGTGGAGGTTCCAGATCACGTCCAGCACTTTTTTGCACTTTTACACTTTTACCATGACTAGACGGGTGATGGTGGTGATGGTGCCTTTCTTCGCCCGCCTCGTGATGCCCCTTTGTATTCATTGGTACTTGCGTATGGAGTACACACACGTGTGGGGGTTCTAGAGTTGGCATCATTTTATTCACCACATTATTCACCCTTCAACATAGGCACCTTTCTAGACGCATCTTACGCTACTTTTTTATGGCGCGACGGTGCCTAAGCGCTGCATATGTGAGCGCGTGTATATCACGCACACTCACATATACAACCTAGAAAAGGATAGTAACTGAGTAGAAGACGTTGTGTTTTAATAAATCGCTTCAGAATTTAGAAACGCTCTTTCTTAAAGCGAGTCGCGTCGCCTTGCCTTGCCTTGCCTTGCCTTGCCTTGGCGTTCGTGGGACTTGCAATGATAAAATTATTATTTTCGATTAATTTTTTAAAATTTATTAATTAATAAATTTATTTTTTTAATTAAATATTTAATCATTTTATATTAAATTATTTAATTTTTTTTTCTCACACTTTTTCGATTAATATTTTAAATTTAATTTTAATTTTCAATTAAATTTTATAAATTTTTTCTATTTCGACTTTTCATAAGACTAAAATCATCATCATCATCATCATCATCATCATCATCATCACCGCCGCGGCCGTGCAACACGCGTGCACACACGAAGATCATTATCATAACCACCAGTTCGCGCCCCTACTAGAACAATGAGCATACACGTGGTAATGGTTTTTTTTTTTAAATTAACTAAAATCAAATTTAAATGTTACAATACTTTATTGTGACATTTTAAAAACGCTCAAAATATATAAATATATATATATATATTTATTTTTCGATTATTTTTAAAATAAATTTAAAAAAAATTTTTTTTCTCATTAAATAGATGATTATTAATTAAATTTAGTCGTTTACTCAATCACAAATGTATACGAATCGAAGTAATTCATTTTAGAATAAATTTCATTTATTTTATCGAATTAAGTGAAAAATGATGAAAAAAACTTTTTTTATCAAAAATTATATTCTACATATGTTTTAAAAGTAATTTAGTGAAAAAAAATCAACTAAAAAAAAAAAGTCATTTTCGATCAAAATCTCGACTAAGTGCCGACTATTTCTGAAGCGTTTTGCATAAAGATAACGTCCTCTACTCAGTTACTTACATTGCACCCAATTTTACTCTCTATTTCGATTCACACTCGATTAACGCGCCGCCGCCCCTAGCTACTTACGCTGGCTGCAGCCGACGCGCTGCATTACGCGCGACGCTGCTATATACATACAGCGCGTCTACGCACGCGTTATAGGCACCGACGGTGCCCAAAATAACTTTTTTTCGTAAAAAATTTTTTGAAAAAATTTCTGAAGCGTTTTATCAAAACAAAACGTCCTCTACTCAGTTTGTTACCTTTCCTAGGGTGTAAACTGGAGTGCAAAAGTAGGGCGGTGAAAAAATTTAATTTTTTTCACCGACTCGACATCTTTTGTCCGACAAGTTTGCCGTACGTGGTCTTTTGGTAGGCTATGAACGTACGAATGGCTACGAGTGCGACGCTAGGCTGAGATTCTTTAGCATCCGGCAATCGGCGACGCCAATAGATACCATCAAAAGGCGCCCAAGCGTCTACGGGTCCAAATTGAACGCGAATGTAGTCCTAAAACGACTATAAAATGACAGACAGATCAGCAATTTTGTTTCCGCCAAAGGCATAACAAAATGCACCATGAACGAAGCGATATCGTGCTACTTGCTGCGTCTTTTATGCCCGTTTACACCTTGCCGGCGTATAGGGCGAAAAGCGTAAAAGCAAAAAAGCGCTCGCAAAAAATCACTCGATTTCGGACTGAAATCGTCGAGGTTATACATTTTCGATTCGATTCGATTCAATTCGAAACTATGGCGATAGTCGTCGCCTAATTGCTTTCGCGCCTTACACACACACACACACAC
>CAXIVU010000337.1:20000-22500 GCA_964035795.1 Pterobdella sp. o SKG-2022 | reverse complement strand
CTACGACTAAGTCTCATTGGAATGTGAGACGCATCGTGTGGTCAAATTTTGAGTGAAATTTAGGCTGACGGTTCGACGATAACTTTGCCAATGCGTTGTTGCTTAGAAGAGATGGAGTTTGAATATGTGAGAAGAATGACTTGTTTGCCCATTGATATTGATATTGATAAGGTGAGTGAGCGTTTTTGTTGAAGTTTTGTGAAAATAAGGCACGATGCTGCAATAGATCTCGATTATACGCGGCTGCTGACTGAAGCGATTGACACAGACACAGACAGTGGACGCATTGATAGATGGAAATGACTCTGCCGCAAGTGGCGGCGTATGTGGCCGAAGGGATGAAATAGTATGAGACACTGGCAAGGATGCGTCTAAGGATGTGGGGTAAGGTGCCTAAAAATTTGAAAAAATGCAAAACGCTTTAGAATTGTAACTTGTAAATTGTAAAATTGCACTTTTTTGCAAAACGCTTTACAATTATGAAGCGTTTTGCATACGAAGTGGCCGGTTTTGGACGCGGGTTTGAAAGTCAGTATAGTGATCCTTTTCCCCTGGCGGCTCGCGGCAGCGAGCCGAAAAATTTAGAAATTTGGGACTGAAAGATGCGATTTTAGACGCATCTTTCGTCGAGCTATTTTACGACTGGTTGTTGCCTAAATGTTCAGTTTTGGACGGGACGGCGGTGGCGTGTTTTGTGGCCTGTACCTTGCCGCCGCCGCCGCCGAACTGACAAATAGCAGGCAATAGCCCTTTTAAGGTGCCGACTTAGGACGATTAAGATTGGCCTTATTTATGATGCACCACGCATCGACACCGACACACGCCGAGACAAAGGAAGAAAGAGCGGCGAGACCGACGGCAGTGTTTTTCTTTACGCTTTAAAGTAGTGGTTCGTCACACTAGTTTATTTATTGGCCCTTGTGACGCCAACACTCACTTTTATATGTGGGTCTTTTCACGCAGCTTCCCATTTCACGATCTGGTATTTGCAAATTCTTTTTTTCTCTTTTGCTGCTGCTGCTGCTGCTGCTGCTGCTGCAAAAAGAGAAGCCAGAATTTCCCACCGGACACCACGTGGAGGTTCCAGATCACGTCCAGCACTTTTTTGCACTTTTACACTTTTACCATGACTAGACGGGTGATGGTGGTGATGGTGCCTTTCTTCGCCCGCCTCGTGATGCCCCTTTGTATTCATTGGTACTTGCGTATGGAGTACACACACGTGTGGGGGTTCTAGAGTTGGCATCATTTTATTCACCACATTATTCACCCTTCAACATAGGCACCTTTCTAGACGCATCTTACGCTACTTTTTTATGGCGCGACGGTGCCTAAGCGCTGCATATGTGAGCGCGTGTATATCACGCACACTCACATATACAACCTAGAAAAGGATAGTAACTGAGTAGAAGACGTTGTGTTTTAATAAATCGCTTCAGAATTTAGAAACGCTCTTTCTTAAAGCGAGTCGCGTCGCCTTGCCTTGCCTTGCCTTGCCTTGCCTTGGCGTTCGTGGGACTTGCAATGATAAAATTATTATTTTCGATTAATTTTTTAAAATTTATTAATTAATAAATTTATTTTTTTAATTAAATATTTAATCATTTTATATTAAATTATTTAATTTTTTTTTCTCACACTTTTTCGATTAATATTTTAAATTTAATTTTAATTTTCAATTAAATTTTATAAATTTTTTCTATTTCGACTTTTCATAAGACTAAAATCATCATCATCATCATCATCATCATCATCATCATCACCGCCGCGGCCGTGCAACACGCGTGCACACACGAAGATCATTATCATAACCACCAGTTCGCGCCCCTACTAGAACAATGAGCATACACGTGGTAATGGTTTTTTTTTTTAAATTAACTAAAATCAAATTTAAATGTTACAATACTTTATTGTGACATTTTAAAAACGCTCAAAATATATAAATATATATATATATATTTATTTTTCGATTATTTTTAAAATAAATTTAAAAAAAATTTTTTTTCTCATTAAATAGATGATTATTAATTAAATTTAGTCGTTTACTCAATCACAAATGTATACGAATCGAAGTAATTCATTTTAGAATAAATTTCATTTATTTTATCGAATTAAGTGAAAAATGATGAAAAAAACTTTTTTTATCAAAAATTATATTCTACATATGTTTTAAAAGTAATTTAGTGAAAAAAAATCAACTAAAAAAAAAAAGTCATTTTCGATCAAAATCTCGACTAAGTGCCGACTATTTCTGAAGCGTTTTGCATAAAGATAACGTCCTCTACTCAGTTACTTACATTGCACCCAATTTTACTCTCTATTTCGATTCACACTCGATTAACGCGCCGCCGCCCCTAGCTACTTACGCTGGCTGCAGCCGACGCGCTGCATTACGCGCGACGCTGCTATATACATACAGCGCGTCTACGCACGCGTTATAGGCACCGACGGTGCCCAAAATAACTTTTTTTCGTAAAAAATTTTTTGAAAAAATTTCTGA
>CAXIVU010000337.1:10000-12500 GCA_964035795.1 Pterobdella sp. o SKG-2022 | reverse complement strand
ACTGTGCGTGCGAGTGCTTTAAAAATACCATTTATTTTTAGCCGATGTGGCGGTGCCAAATCATTCGTAGACGACCTAGTTTTGAGTCGGGGTGTTGTACTCAGTAGAGCAGTATTCCTCTGCGATCTGTTGAGACTAAGCCTCTTGACTCGAAGATTTGTTCGCTATAGACGAACATTCTTCGCCATCTATTTGATTATTGTTATTACTATTATTAAATGAAGCCCTACTGCCGCTGACACTCGCCGCCCACCACATTGCGCCACACCCCGCCAGGCGCATACATACTTACTTGCAAATGCCAAGCCGTCTCTAGCCATTCGATACTCTAACCAGGCACCCAACAGTCTCTCGATTTCTTTCGCGGGCGTAACAAGGCCCAATATTCCATTGTCTGAAAAACACGCAGATCATACACGAAGTATTGCCAACGTGTGTGTGACTGCGTGTGACTGGGTGTGACTGGGTGTGACTGGGTGTGACTGCGTGTGACTGCGTGTGACTGCGTGTGACTGGGTGTGACTGGGTGTGACTGCGTGTGACTGCGTGTGACTGGGTGTGACTGCGTGTGACTGCGTGTAACCTACGACTAAGTCTCATTGGAATGTGAGACGCATCGTGTGGTCAAATTTTGAGTGAAATTTAGGCTGACGGTTCGACGATAACTTTGCCAATGCGTTGTTGCTTAGAAGAGATGGAGTTTGAATATGTGAGAAGAATGACTTGTTTGCCCATTGATATTGATATTGATAAGGTGAGTGAGCGTTTTTGTTGAAGTTTTGTGAAAATAAGGCACGATGCTGCAATAGATCTCGATTATACGCGGCTGCTGACTGAAGCGATTGACACAGACACAGACAGTGGACGCATTGATAGATGGAAATGACTCTGCCGCAAGTGGCGGCGTATGTGGCCGAAGGGATGAAATAGTATGAGACACTGGCAAGGATGCGTCTAAGGATGTGGGGTAAGGTGCCTAAAAATTTGAAAAAATGCAAAACGCTTTAGAATTGTAACTTGTAAATTGTAAAATTGCACTTTTTTGCAAAACGCTTTACAATTATGAAGCGTTTTGCATACGAAGTGGCCGGTTTTGGACGCGGGTTTGAAAGTCAGTATAGTGATCCTTTTCCCCTGGCGGCTCGCGGCAGCGAGCCGAAAAATTTAGAAATTTGGGACTGAAAGATGCGATTTTAGACGCATCTTTCGTCGAGCTATTTTACGACTGGTTGTTGCCTAAATGTTCAGTTTTGGACGGGACGGCGGTGGCGTGTTTTGTGGCCTGTACCTTGCCGCCGCCGCCGCCGAACTGACAAATAGCAGGCAATAGCCCTTTTAAGGTGCCGACTTAGGACGATTAAGATTGGCCTTATTTATGATGCACCACGCATCGACACCGACACACGCCGAGACAAAGGAAGAAAGAGCGGCGAGACCGACGGCAGTGTTTTTCTTTACGCTTTAAAGTAGTGGTTCGTCACACTAGTTTATTTATTGGCCCTTGTGACGCCAACACTCACTTTTATATGTGGGTCTTTTCACGCAGCTTCCCATTTCACGATCTGGTATTTGCAAATTCTTTTTTTCTCTTTTGCTGCTGCTGCTGCTGCTGCTGCTGCTGCAAAAAGAGAAGCCAGAATTTCCCACCGGACACCACGTGGAGGTTCCAGATCACGTCCAGCACTTTTTTGCACTTTTACACTTTTACCATGACTAGACGGGTGATGGTGGTGATGGTGCCTTTCTTCGCCCGCCTCGTGATGCCCCTTTGTATTCATTGGTACTTGCGTATGGAGTACACACACGTGTGGGGGTTCTAGAGTTGGCATCATTTTATTCACCACATTATTCACCCTTCAACATAGGCACCTTTCTAGACGCATCTTACGCTACTTTTTTATGGCGCGACGGTGCCTAAGCGCTGCATATGTGAGCGCGTGTATATCACGCACACTCACATATACAACCTAGAAAAGGATAGTAACTGAGTAGAAGACGTTGTGTTTTAATAAATCGCTTCAGAATTTAGAAACGCTCTTTCTTAAAGCGAGTCGCGTCGCCTTGCCTTGCCTTGCCTTGCCTTGCCTTGGCGTTCGTGGGACTTGCAATGATAAAATTATTATTTTCGATTAATTTTTTAAAATTTATTAATTAATAAATTTATTTTTTTAATTAAATATTTAATCATTTTATATTAAATTATTTAATTTTTTTTTCTCACACTTTTTCGATTAATATTTTAAATTTAATTTTAATTTTCAATTAAATTTTATAAATTTTTTCTATTTCGACTTTTCATAAGACTAAAATCATCATCATCATCATCATCATCATCATCATCATCACCGCCGCGGCCGTGCAACACGCGTGCACACACGAAGATCATTATCATAACCACCAGTTCGCGCCCCTACTAGAACAATGAGCATACACGTGGTAATGGTTTTTTTTTTTAAATTAACTAAAATCAAATTTAAATGTTACAATACTTTATTGTGAC
>CAXIVU010000336.1:10000-13228 GCA_964035795.1 Pterobdella sp. o SKG-2022 | reverse complement strand
CCCAAGGTGAACAGCCTCTAGTTTTAGAACAATGTGGATAAGGGAAGTCGGCAAATTAGATCCGTAACTTCGGGAAAAGGATTGGCTCTAAGGACCGGGCTCGTCGGGCTGTGGTTGGAAGCGGGCCTGAGCCGAACCATGGGCTGAGTGAGGTCTTCGGATCGAGCTTGGATCGAGGTTGGGCTTTTCTCGTGGATGACTGCAGCTTCGCTGGCGTGTCGTGCAGAGATGTGCGGCCGTTTTGTTTCGGCGGGCGTTTAGCGGTTAACTTAGAACTGGTACGGACCAGGGGAATCCGACTGTCTAATTAAAACAAAGCATTCCGATGGCCGATGTCGGTGTTGACGCAATGTGATTTCTGCCCAGTGCTCTGAATGTCAACGTGAAGAAATTCAAACAAGCGCGGGTAAACGGCGGGAGTAACTATGACTCTCTCCAGGTAGCCAAATGCCTCGTCATCTAATTAGTGACGCGCATGAATGGATTAACGAGATTCCCAACTGTCCCTATCTACTATCTAGCGAAACCACAGCCAAGGGAACGGGCTTGGCAGAATTAGCGGGGAAAGAAGACCCTGTTGAGCTTGACTCTAGTCCGACTTTGTGAAGAAACATGAGAGGTGTAGAATAAGTGGGAGCACTTGTGCGAATGTGAAATACCACTACTTTTATCGTTTCTTTACTTATTCCGTTAGGCGGGGTAAGGATTCGATGACGTTTTGGCGTCTCGTGTCCCGTTTTCTAGACGTAAGCCTGGCTCGGCCCTGCGCGGTTTCGGTCGTGTAGTGTGTCGGCTGGCGACCTGCTCGGAAGACAGTGTCAGGCGGGGAGTTTGACTGGGGCGGTACATCTGTCAAAAGGTAACGCAGGTGTCCTAAGGCGAGCTCAGCGAGGACGGAAACCTCGCGTAGAGTAAAAGGGCAAAAGCTCGCTTGATTTTGATTTTCAGTACGAATACAGACTGTGAAAGCATGGCCTATCGATCCTTTTGATTATTTATGAGTTTTAAGCAAGAGGTGTCAGAAAAGTTACCACAGGGATAACTGGCTTGTGGCAGCCAAGCGTTCATAGCGACGTTGCTTTTTGATCCTTCGATGTCGGCTCTTCCTATCATTGTGAAGCAGAATTCACCAAGCGTTGGATTGTTCACCCACTAACAGGGAACGTGAGCTGGGTTTAGACCGTCGTGAGACAGGTTAGTTTTACCCTACTAATGACTACGTCGTTGCTATGGTAATCGTGCTCAGTACGAGAGGAACCGCAGGTTCAGACATTTGGTTCATGTGCTTGGCTGATAAGCCAATGGTGCGAAGCTACCGTCTGCAGGATTATGACTGAACGCCTCTAAGTCAGAATCCTTTCCAAATATACAACGATATTGTTTGTGCCGCCGCGTCGAAAGGCGCCAATACTCTCCGGACGACCGGTTTTTCGGCTTCGGAGGTGGTTAAGCCACAGCAAAAAGCTCTTTTCGTACGTTTACTGTGCGTGCGAGTGCTTTAAAAATACCATTTATTTTTAGCCGATGTGGCGGTGCCAAATCATTCGTAGACGACCTAGTTTTGAGTCGGGGTGTTGTACTCAGTAGAGCAGTATTCCTCTGCGATCTGTTGAGACTAAGCCTCTTGACTCGAAGATTTGTTCGCTATAGACGAACATTCTTCGCCATCTATTTGATTATTGTTATTACTATTATTAAATGAAGCCCTACTGCCGCTGACACTCGCCGCCCACCACATTGCGCCACACCCCGCCAGGCGCATACATACTTACTTGCAAATGCCAAGCCGTCTCTAGCCATTCGATACTCTAACCAGGCACCCAACAGTCTCTCGATTTCTTTCGCGGGCGTAACAAGGCCCAATATTCCATTGTCTGAAAAACACGCAGATCATACACGAAGTATTGCCAACGTGTGTGTGACTGCGTGTGACTGGGTGTGACTGGGTGTGACTGGGTGTGACTGCGTGTGACTGCGTGTGACTGCGTGTGACTGGGTGTGACTGGGTGTGACTGCGTGTGACTGCGTGTGACTGGGTGTGACTGCGTGTGACTGCGTGTAACCTACGACTAAGTCTCATTGGAATGTGAGACGCATCGTGTGGTCAAATTTTGAGTGAAATTTAGGCTGACGGTTCGACGATAACTTTGCCAATGCGTTGTTGCTTAGAAGAGATGGAGTTTGAATATGTGAGAAGAATGACTTGTTTGCCCATTGATATTGATATTGATAAGGTGAGTGAGCGTTTTTGTTGAAGTTTTGTGAAAATAAGGCACGATGCTGCAATAGATCTCGATTATACGCGGCTGCTGACTGAAGCGATTGACACAGACACAGACAGTGGACGCATTGATAGATGGAAATGACTCTGCCGCAAGTGGCGGCGTATGTGGCCGAAGGGATGAAATAGTATGAGACACTGGCAAGGATGCGTCTAAGGATGTGGGGTAAGGTGCCTAAAAATTTGAAAAAATGCAAAACGCTTTAGAATTGTAACTTGTAAATTGTAAAATTGCACTTTTTTGCAAAACGCTTTACAATTATGAAGCGTTTTGCATACGAAGTGGCCGGTTTTGGACGCGGGTTTGAAAGTCAGTATAGTGATCCTTTTCCCCTGGCGGCTCGCGGCAGCGAGCCGAAAAATTTAGAAATTTGGGACTGAAAGATGCGATTTTAGACGCATCTTTCGTCGAGCTATTTTACGACTGGTTGTTGCCTAAATGTTCAGTTTTGGACGGGACGGCGGTGGCGTGTTTTGTGGCCTGTACCTTGCCGCCGCCGCCGCCGAACTGACAAATAGCAGGCAATAGCCCTTTTAAGGTGCCGACTTAGGACGATTAAGATTGGCCTTATTTATGATGCACCACGCATCGACACCGACACACGCCGAGACAAAGGAAGAAAGAGCGGCGAGACCGACGGCAGTGTTTTTCTTTACGCTTTAAAGTAGTGGTTCGTCACACTAGTTTATTTATTGGCCCTTGTGACGCCAACACTCACTTTTATATGTGGGTCTTTTCACGCAGCTTCCCATTTCACGATCTGGTATTTGCAAATTCTTTTTTTCTCTTTTGCTGCTGCTGCTGCTGCTGCTGCTGCTGCAAAAAGAGAAGCCAGAATTTCCCACCGGACACCACGTGGAGGTTCCAGATCACGTCCAGCACTTTTTTGCACTTTTACACTTTTACCATGACTAGACGGGTGATGGTGGTGATGGTGCCTTTCTTC
>CAXIVU010000334.1:0-17148 GCA_964035795.1 Pterobdella sp. o SKG-2022 | reverse complement strand
AGAGAAAATAATGCTTGATCAAATCAACAAATGAATAAATTATGTTGAAGTAGACGCCCTTACACTCGAATATCCTCTAGTATAAGCTACATTTCCGATTTTTTGTCGTGTTTATTGTGTGTTAAACAGTTCTGTACCACACACATCTCCTGCAGAGTTTAGTCAAGTGTGCGGTATGGAATCCTCCATTTATTCGACGAATATGTTTGATGATCAAGTGGTAATTACATGCTTCCTGTGGCATCCATCGCTCATTAAATACATAGAACTTTAGGTGAGGATTTTATGGGCATGAATGTACGAATCTTGGAGTTCAGGCAGTGAAAGGCACGACTTTAGAAAGATACAATTCCTGGCATAATGACAAAAGTCATTTTTACTAGAATTGACCCACAAATACTGAGTAAAACTAATTAAGGGTTATGCCTATGGAGTTTAAGTTAAGCACCTTTGTAACAGGTGCACTCGAGCCCCAGCTCAATGTGCTAAAATAATTGTATATCGCAACTGTACGTTTATTATTTTCCAAAAGACAGTTGATAGTTTCAAAATAGCCTGCTTCTATTTGCCTTACAACTCTCATACGCCTCCGCATCAGCAACACAGCTTGATCGTATGGCCTTAAAATCTCGAAAACAAAAAATCAGTCTCGAGGAAAAATTAAAAGAGTGGTGGAAAGGATATTGTTGTTTATAAACATCAATCTTATGAGAAACATATGATCTGAGATTATTCTGCATTTAATATCTTGGTATTCATGATGATATTATATTAGCACACATACAATATAATCATCCTAACTTTTACTTTTTGGTAAATGATATCTTTACCGCTTGCAATCAAGATAAAAAATTCGTCCTATCTATAATCCTTCAAACAGCTATCACAAAGTCTTTTTAATTAGTGCCAAGGTTGTAAACTTTTCTACGGATTTTAATGAGCACCGCAACCTCAGATAAAAGGTGCTATGACACTTCCCTTTTAACTAGGTACTTCCTTTCCTTCAGTTTCACTGCTATTGTCAACCTGAAATTTATATTGCACTTGTTTTCTAACACACCAGATAACATGCCCTGGAGGATGTCAGTGTCACCTTGATTCAAAAATTCAGACTTCAGTCCTCGCAATAGAAACTTTGAAACTTTGGCCTCGGATCGACAATGAGGCTTACTAAGGAGAGGTATAATTAAAGACCGAGTAAGAGCCTCTGGACTATTTGAATTGTGAACGGAAGAAAGTTTCCAAAGTTGGTTCTTACGAGCTGGGCCAATGTTATTCGAAAAGATAATTATTTCTTATGCTTACCTTTGTTTTCATCTCTAGTTATATCTTGCAGTCGACAGACTGAAGCCGGCATTCATCCCGCAAGTTCAAAACCAAAGTAAACAAACAACACTAGGAAAAAGCGAGGCCTAAAGTGCACTCTGTGTAAAAGTGTTGATTTTTCAGACGTAACTGCCACCTTGTGCGATTACGTTGAAGCTAAAAACTGGTCAGCAGTCTTGGTCTGACGAGAAATTGCAGTGCACTGACAAAAAACTAGTTGGGGTCTTTGAAAGAATTCTAAAGACAGTGTTTCGAAACACTACACCGACTGACATATGGCACGTTCCTTTTTGACAGGGCTCAGCATTCAAGGTATTCTGATGGCACACCCTATGAACCCCACCAACTGGATGGGAGTGACACAGGCTTTAAACATATACTTCTCACACAGTACGTCACATCTATGAACTCTAGAGTCGAACTACTAATCCACTGAAGCATCTGGTGAATACAGCGATTTCCCAGAAAATAATTTTTATGAAAATGTTCACCTGCCTCGGCCCGGATGACATTCTGGCACGCGTGCTGAAAAGCTGCGCCTACGTGCCAATTGTCCCTCTGCTGACGGTCTTTATCTGACCACTTTGTTCCTTCCGTGGGTCAGAAGATGGAAACTATTTCATCTATATTTACGAAGAGCGATCCAACCAACCTGGGTAAATATCGGCCCCATGCGTTAATGTCAATCGTCGCTGAGGTAATGAAGAGTATCCAGGATGACTTGCTTAGGTAGTATTTTCTGGGGTGGCAACTGAATATTACAGCCAAATGGGCTTATCAAAGACAGAATCTGTTTGTCGAACATACCGCGTTGCCAAGAGGAGTCGTCTTGTTTAGGACAATCTTGAAGTTGATGCCATCTTTTTCTTCTGGGGCCTTCGATTAGGTCCTATATCACATATTGCTTGAGAACGTTCATAGCTGAGGAATTCCACCGGATCATAGATACTTTACTGGTGGATCATTCCAAGTCAATTTAAACGTTACATTATCCGACGTGGTGGATCTGGCTAGCATGGTTCCACTATGGTCAATCCCAAGGCTCCTGCCTTTTTTGTTGCTCATGAATGACCAGGATGGCTACTCTGACAATCCGTAACACTGAGAATGTGACAACTTAGGGCCCGTTTGGTCACCTACAGACTTTCGCCGGGGTTTTTCAATCACTTCAGGGCTGGGCCGCTGAAAATGGGAAGACCTTTTAGTGGACCCTAACCAAAGTTATACTCTGAAATAAGTAAACAGACTAATTAGAACAAAAAGGAGTGAATTTACAGTCTGACTTATCAGGGGTTATTACGGGTCCAACACCAAAGTAAAGGTTCCTGATAATTTCCGCTTCAGTGAGTTTTCGTTTCCCAGGGGGATCCTAGTTGGTTGACATCTGGAGGAGTCTGAAAATAGGAACTATCCTGTTGACCACAACAGTATATTCAACCATAAGGACGAAAGAAGTAAGAATGACCCTCACTTGAGCGACTTCAAACAATAGTATATTTTTTCCTTTTTATGACCTCGATAAGGTAAAACAATAAATACAATGTGAGAGAAAAGAGTTGAGGAAATGGCGGAAGAAGTTACTCCAACCTTCAGCCCATACAAGCGTAGAGTACTTTCAATCCTCAAAGCAGGTGAAAAGTCATTGAAAGGACTTAAGGAACATGGTGGGATCTCAGGCTCTCTGTACACGAACTTGGACTCTATGGCCCCGGTGCATTATCCTGGAACTTTGATCTACTCTGATCGTCATACTTGAGCTCCTCAGTTTATTCTCTTTATATGGTAATTCGAGCAGAGAAAGATTTAGGCTTGCTATCAAAAATTTCGATGAGTTTCAGAAGGCTTTCTTTAAACAGCTATACACTAGCTATGGAAGAGTTCATCTAGGACTCAATATCCAAGTGCATTCATGTACTCGCTGAGTATTTTGTGGTCGTAGTGTGTTCAGTATCATACAATCAACTATGGGAATGGACTCTGAAGTGAAAGCTACCCTTACAGGCTCGAAACACTATATCTGTTCAACATAGCTTTCCATCGATTGAGGAGAGATATGATCCTGACAGATCCTGATCACTCCAATAAGAGCATCTTAACCTCCCGGAATGATGACTTCATCAGAGGTCAACGGCTAATGCTCCATCAACCTATAGCTTGAAGCAACTTGCAAAACGCAATTGAATGTGGATGCCTGCGGATGTTTTTGAAGCTACACCTTTAGAGGCTTTAAACGCAAGTCATAAAGACGCTTTCTCGTGATGGAAAGTGTACCACTAATGACCCCAGAGCCACTATCTTATTCCGTTTTTTACATTTACATTTACGTCACTTATTTTCATCCCTCTGATAATTTATACATGTATTTTTCTCTTTTTACCCCCAATCAATTCTTCGTTTTGCCTTATCTGCCCACCCTTTCCATCGTTCCGGTTATCCTACCCCCTAACAAAACCGGCAGACAATAATTATGATGATATCCCAGATGTATTCCTCGATTCCCATCCCTCCAAGTGAAACGGCCCCCAGAAGCTTCCAAGTAATTTTTGGCTTATCGAACAGCACTAAACATCATATATCCTATCACAGTTTTACTCACTGAAACGGACTTTTCTGTCAAATTAAACATCCAGAATCCGCACTTGAATTTTACTTTGATATTTCATGTCATTTCCCATTCACCTTTACTTCCGATGTCTAGATCATTTTCCAAATATTACTTCTAGTAATCGTAATCCTCAGTCATTCAACGTGGAATATGAGAAATTTGTGCCTAATTTTCTATTTTCATCAAACCCACTGAAGTGGGATGTGAAATACAATTGATCTCTGGTTTCCTTTTTCTGTCTACAACCCACTGAAAGTTACTTCTCTGGATAGCGAAGTTTGAAACTTAGAAGTTCATACTTTTTGATATTTTGATAACTGTCGCACTGGTTCCCTCATTAAATAAAGTTCCCCAAAATTTGGGAAATCACCTTCATTATTGGTGCAGCAAAGTGGAATCCAAGAGCTCAGAAACCTGGACATCTGCCTTATCGTTCTAGTATACTGATATGATCCAACTGTAAACCACATAAATCGGACACAATCGCGACCACTAAGTCCGCACGCTATATAACTGGTTTTGAATTTTTTGGTCATGACCTTTTGTATATCGTTTAAAACAACAGTAACCCTATGAGGAATTTGTGCATTTTTCAACCAGTATTTCATTAAACTTTAGTTGAAAACGTCTTTACGTACTCGAATAGAAATTGTTTGACTTTCTGGAAGATAAACACAATTTTGTTTCGCATGGCGGACTATTATGTTTGATGAAATCGGACTTTTCACAGTGATGTAGAAGTGGTGGCTGTGAAATCAGTTATTAAAGATGATCAATATGAGCCAGTTGAGTAGTTCGAAGGACTCATCATTAGAGCATTGTTTTACAAATATTTTCGCCCTGGTGAGTTTTCCTAACAAAACATTTTGTATCTTTTGTGTCTGTTGGAGAACTTGATGCATTTTACTTCCTTTTAGACTGACTTCAGTGGTATACAATACAGAAAGTATGTTTTACAAGCCGATAAGGAGTATGCAAACGCTTTGGATGATCCTATCATAAAATCGTACACTCTTTGTCAAAAACAAAACGTTTTGTCTGCCTGGGTGCGGTCTAAAAAGGATACTTCAGAAAACTGTAGTCCCTGTTCTTTTTCCAAGTTTTCTAAAGAATTATGGGTGTTTTGGTATGGCAACAATGATTTCCAAAATGCCGAAAGTTGTATCCTTCCCGAACTTTGTGAAGAGGACAAAGGAAACTGGCGTCAGGGTCTATCTTATGAAACTCGTACCGTGTTGTTTAGAGCTTTGCATAATGTTTTAGAAAGGTTAGTTTGCGTCAAATGTTATATATTTTGTAGGCATTTCCTGACCAAAGGTTTCGTTCGCTTGGGAAAGTGGTTTGTTCAACCTCGAAGGTTCAATTGCAGTAGTGACTAGTAAGACATGTCGTTTCAATAATCGCCTGTAGTACTCAATATAGTATACTCAATATAGTATAAGTTTCTCATTCTTTTTACATGGAGAAAGTACCGTTTGTGTCAGTGTTGATACTCGCCAACATGCTGTTGTTCACAGGGTCAATGTTGACCATGTTCGGAAGTGTTCGGAGAATCAAACAACTCTCCCAGGTAATGTGGACTGATTTTGGGTTTCTGTTCATTTTTACTGTATGTAATTCATTTCATATGGTAATGAACCTTCAGTTTCTCCTTTTCCAATTCTAAGTTGTCATAGGTATCGTTTCCAAATGAATAAGTTTCTACTTCTTGGTTGTAGTCAGCGGGCATTTTTACTTTTAGATCATGAATGCTTGGTTTTATCGAAAGTACTGAGCCTCTTTGGCATGTGATTGTTTCATATGAGTGGTGATTTCTTAAGTGCCCGAACTTACACTAGATTTTACGTTTTCCCTTTAATTCAACTTCGCGAGTCTCATTTTTCGTTATTAACCCAGTCATGGCATTTTCCGTGAAAAACCGGATGTGTTGCGCAGTTAGCATTAGTATAACTTCTATTCTCTCATCTCTTCTGCATTGCTGGTAACGAAAATACCATCTTTTAAGGGAAAATGTTTTGGTGTTTTAAAATGCTCTTCACTTGGCAATCTCACTGATACACTGAGTTGGGTTTTTATACTGGATTCAAAGTTCGTTGGTAACGTTTTACTGGTCGGGGTCCTCATGACTACCTTCATCAGTGATTATAAACTTTGTTAAATATGGCTCGGAACCAGCAGGAATGGTGAGTGATATTTCCTTTTAAATTTCAACTGAACTGAACCACTTCAATTGTCACATGCAGAAGCAGGATTGAGCGAACACAACTGTTACTGCATTTGTCAATGAGACCAGAGTTACTGACCTTAGGAGTGAAAGCTCAATAAAGCTGTTTTCAGGTGGTAACTTATGTTTGGGCTACTGGATTCAAGAGATCACTCCTTGTCTAGTTCCTTACCTAAAATTCTATACTGCTATTTTGATCTGTTGTGGTGCTAATTTATCGCTTGTTCTTAAGTGTGCAACTAAAGGTGATGGCATTGTTAAGTCATCTTTGAAAAATCGCGAAAATTTGGGTTTAAGCAAAGTATTGTAGGACAAATGGTGCAAACTATCGATAAGCATCGCTCGATTTTTAATAAATTCGGGGGAATCTAAAGTTAGAGGTTAGGTTAGCTGTAGGGCTCCTGTTGCCTAACTATATTCGGTTTTATTGTACCATTGAGGCATACAGCGGTCATTGTTTCTAACTTGCGACCGAACTGTGAAAAATCCCCATCACAAGAGATTTGGGTAATACTTGCTCTTGGAGAACTGTTTGGTGTTGCGAAATGAAATTTTCAAGTGTGTTTTCGATTTTAGTTTGATATAGGTCCGAATAGGAAAATAAATATGGGAGAACCTCGTTGGTTTACATATATCAACACCATCTTTTATTTTCAATTATTTTTTTTGTACTCACATATTTTCAAGATATCGGACTGAACTAAGTTGTGTGCACAAGAAGCTAACTGTGAAACTTCGGCTGTATTGAAATGACGAGGTCTTTCTGTCACTTGCAATTAAAAATAAGTAGTTGTGGGCGTTCATCGGTCTCACAAAGTTATGACTTACAATACCATCTAATTCTTCATAATTGCATTACAACTTAGTGTGATGCACGTTGTTTTGGCTCTCATTGTTGACAGTTCAGCGGAAGTTATGCGCACATATAGTGGAATACTCAACTGCAGGGCTTCTTGCATGAATCCTTTTCCAGGAGGGATATTGTGTAGTTTGTCGATTAAATTCAGGAAAGATGTTGAAATCCATGGCACTAATTCCCTAACTTAGCATCCACCTATTTGCTCTGTTGAGGAGTACGGTGCATTGCGAATTGGATCTCACTGGACATCAGGTTTTATGGAGGAACTTTCAGAAAGTTCATCATTATCATCATCATCATCATCATCATCATCATCATCATCATCATTATCACTTCAGATTCATTATATTTATAGTTAGCAAGTGTTGCTTTTCTCAGGCCTTTGAGCCACTAAATTGCAATAAAAAGCGAGCCAACACAAAAACGTGATCGCTATCTCAGATTTTACTCCGATGAGAAAGATAATGTTTGATACATCCTTGGCAGTTGCGACTGATTGCTATGTGAGCATTTTGAATCCATGGATGCTCTGGATTTTGTGATCTTAAAGTCGCAGTGTGTATCTTTTTAAATCTGAAATTTGTTTGCTAGAGAAGGCCCATGTGTTGAGCGAAAATGCGTTGGTAACCCATGGCAAAACGGCCACCTAGATCTAATTCGGATGAAGTCAGCTTTCCCAGCCGTACATTAAAGTTCCCCGCCACTGTCACGAGATCCGACATTTTTTCATGTACCAAGGACGGTTCAAGTCGTCATGAAATTCATCCTTAGCGATATTGTCAGCGCAGTTCGTTGCGGCATAAAGCGACACAAAAAATGGTTCTTTACTGCGATCTATGAAGCTAGAAAAGCGAGCAGGACACATACGACTGTTAACTGGGATCTGATCAATAAGTACTTATTATCTGAGTTCGGACAAGGAAGTTGTGGAACAGCATATCAATCCGGAAATCGTGTTTCTGAAACGCAGAAAGTCTACGCATTCAGTGGATCTAGCGTCATTGTTAAACTCGCCTGCTGGTTGATTTGCACTAACATACTTACATGAAAAGCTTTGAGTTAGTGGGTTTTTTTGGTTTCACGAGGGTTGATGGTGGTGTATCTATTGAAACGAGGGATGGAAACAGGATCGATGAACCGTTACCCTGTGGTGTTTGAGAACTGGAAGTTCACGAGGTAATAGGAACATAAAGATGTGGGGTATAGTTGCAATGAGTTTGGATGCTAGCAGCCGCTGGTTTTTCGACATTCGCCCTGCCTACAGGAACGGACAGTGCGGGCCTGATTATCATGCTGGGTGTTCAATGCACTAAAACATTTCTGTTGGTTATAGAATTCATGGTTGTAAGTGGGTGGGATACTACCAGGGTTCCAACATTAGACAGGATAAAAATTAGGGTTCTCAACCAAAGCCTTTGACCAAAAGGCCCGTTATGCAAGGCGGTAGCTTCTCCCAACTTGGAGGACCAGAGGACTGTACTTAGTCTGCCCTCTAAGCATTGGTCTTTCTGGTATGAGCTTTGTAGGAACTAATGTTAATTTCACCCAGTGGTATATATGATGTTCGTCCATCACCAGAAAGTAAGATATATGCGACGATCATGCACCCTATTTTACTGTGCGGGTCACGAACATGACCACCAGGGATCGAAAATATTCAAAGGTAGTTGGCATTTAGTCTTCAGTGCTTGCATAGTGTTCTTAGTATCTGTTGGTAATACTAGATGAGTGATAGAGGAGTTGAGCTGGAAATATCCGGTGAAGCGTGAATAAATTCATCAGTTAGATGTTGATTGGATCTCACTCGTATGAAGCGGTCATGTCAAGTATGACGTCCTTTCCTCCTCATCAGACTAGTCATGCAAAATTGAAAAAGATTTAAAGGAAAACGATCGGATCACGACATGGTGATGGAGTATGTAGGTGTTCACCACTGAACTAAGTCTTTTAGTTAGAGTTTAGCTTTCTCTTTTGGGTCTCTTGTGATTTTTTACACACTTGATCTATCATATTCATCCATTTATCTATATTATACTCTGTTTGCTATTTCTTCATTTTTGCCTTTCCCATTTTTTCACCTCTAACTATCGATACTCCTCTAATCATAATCGAACTCATTTCCCTGTTAACTTTTGAACTGGTGCACCTTAAAGCTACTACACGTCCTGTTTTTCGGACGTCTGTAATGATTGTTCAATATATTAAGCTTCAAGCATCAATTTTTTTTTATCGAATAAAAAATTTTGACCTATCAGAATGGAATGTCATTTTGAAAAACTCATTTTCATGTCCACATTTTGGGTGTTCTCTACCCACGGTTCCATAGTAAATCTTCATACCTCACAAGTGTCCTGTTAATCTTTTAGTTATCTTGGCACCCTACGGAATATCAGCTGAACTGGTTGGTTTCGCTTTTGATCAGAAAAATGAAGAAGAACTTGCAATGGAGTCAGAGACATGGTCGAACTTCTATCCATTAAGATTTCATGATGAACAAGATTCTGGCTTGAGCTGCACAGCTGGTCTACCTTTTTTTGCAATGGTTGCTCCCTCAACTCAATCCACTCGTTTACAGGGTCCACATAAATTCAATGCCTGCCGAAAGCGCACCCTAGATAACTCCACTACTGATGTAACACCGAAGTTTGTGGAAGTTATTGTTAGTAAGTATTTTGGGCATCTTATTAATATGTGAAAATTTCGTTTTCACTGTCTGATTATTTTAACCAGTGGTTACATACTTGTGGAGTTATGGAGATTTTTCTTGCTGTATTGGTTTAGTTTCACGTGGATGGGTATGATTTTACGTATAAGGTATGCAGCGTCGCAGTTTATTTAACATATAATCAATCTATTATTAAGCTTTTGCAAGCGTTTGAAAGATACAGATTAAGTTTTAGTGGAGTAGTGTAATGCCCATGGATTGTAACGTAAATTACGAATTTCAAAACCTTTCGAGTGACTTGTGCCTCATTATATTATATGATATTGTTACTTATTAGTAATATTGTTGATTCACTAGTGTGTTAAATCTGACACGGAATCAGCCACTCTGGATGTTAGTACTTATTAACTGGATTCAAATTAGATTGCGCATATGGATTTTTTTCATATGATAAGATATTTTGATAGTTTGATAGTTTGATAAGTCATTAGCTCTACAATGAGGTCTTAAATGTGAGGGAAGTAGGTATACTGATGAACGAAATGATGCGCAAGTCAGCGATCACTCAGCTGAGGATTTGCATACCGGAGTATGTATGTATAAAAAGTTGGGAATTCGAGAGTATGCAGGGACAAAGCTTCAGCTGAGTTTCAAATGCAAAAGTTAAGTTCTGTGTATTCAGAAACCGCACTTTTCTAATGAATTTACTGATTTCTTCTTTATCCCTAAACCTTTTTGCATTTTTTGTGGGTGTTCTTGATTGAGATTGAACTTAGTACCGTCAATCTGCTAACCATACATTATATAACGGAAATGCCTACAGCATCGATTGCCAGGTGAAAATCTGTCTTATTTTGCCCACTGCTGTGTTTGGGCGAGATCGATGATTGTTGACTGCTCTCAGACCTTCAGTTTTTGTTTCACAAAGTTCAACACCATTTTTCGCGGATCACGTTGACATCATATTCGAAAGACCAGGGATTACTATCTCACAAAACAGGGAGGTATAATCTATTTCAGAGCTTTTGACTTATTCACCTTGGTGTATAAATTTAACAACAGCGAAGCCTGTTAGCCAAGTCGGATTTGCATAATGCTAATATGTGCTGATTTCCGGATCATCAACATCGAAATAAACTAGGGCATGAAACGTAGCAACGCGTACTTTCTTTGTCATGATGATTGGAGTGTCAGTGAGGTAAGCATATAGTATAGGCGGTTGTGTAAGCGTAGACAAGTAGGGAGCGGCAACCTTCCAAGTATGAGTGCCATAGCAATAGGTTAGTATCAAGGTGACAGCTTCCTTACGGCTTTCATTATCTGACTTCATAAATTTTCGTCCTAATGACAGCTCATCATATACTATCAATTAAGTTAGAAAATTTGCTCAGCTGCCCAACGTTATCACCATGTCCTTAACTCTCGTTGAATAGCGTTGCGTTTAAAGATTGAATTTACAACTGTCATTTTGACCATATTTTACTGATGGAATCATGTGTATTTTTTATTATTTTAGGTGGTTACCGGATGCGTTATCCACTTTGCTTCGTGTTAATGACAGACGAAAACGAAAACTTGGACGGAA
This sequence comes from Pterobdella sp. o SKG-2022, assembly GCA_964035795.1. Lineage (NCBI taxonomy): Eukaryota > Metazoa > Annelida > Clitellata > Hirudinida > Piscicolidae > Pterobdella > Pterobdella occidentalis. Next base: position 5,884 of record CAXIVU010000334.1, on the reverse strand, counting down.
TAGTGGATCAGTCTCCTCGACAATGCTCAAACAGTTTTTCAAATCTTAGTGATGAAAATTTGTCCTGTGAAATCACCACAGACAAATGCAAGACGACTGTCGCACCCAATAAATCCCCCAAAAATGGTGTGAACAGTAGGGTATGTAAACGTAAATCTCGAATGTCCTCAAAATCTTATCGATCTGAATCAACATCCATCGGTAGCATACCACTGAAAGCCTCTTTACGATCTGACATATTATTGGATGTGCAACGTTCTTATTTAGCTCGGGAAGCTTTAAATCGCGCCTCTCAAAATAATACTTTACCTGTACCTACTACTTCTCACCGGAAACATACTAGGAAACTCGACACCTGCTCCCCAAGTAAAGAATTATCGTCTTCGGGTACTTCTGGTGCCTCCCCAGTACATAACTCTGGATTGTATAGTTTGACTTTGCAGGATTTTTCTGCAAGTCATAGATGCAACTGCGCACGGTAAGCTCCTCTTAGATGGTTTTGCGTATATAAACTTACTAAACAAATTGATATTATTTTTATATTAATTTTGTATCCATTATCGTGGATTGAATACTATTGGACTTTTTTGAACAAATTTCAGTTTCAATCCTCCCGCTTCGGATCCCATCATGTTTCACCATCAGGACATGCAAAGTCGCCAGCTACTTGAAACATCAATGAATGATCTCGATATCTATGAGCGATCCAGAACTCCACCTCTTGTTGCTCAAGTTACTTTCCCTGTCGCACACGATCCGTCGATGCCCACACTTAGCCCTCAACAACCTGCACCGAATCAGTCAGCTATCCTAACTTCTACATCCACATCATGCCTCATTGACAAATGTTCCGAACTATCGAGTGATATTTGTATTTACGATTCAGGTAGCCAGAATACGGTTCCAACTACCGTCAGTGCCACTGTTGCACCTCCATCTCTCGTTCCAAAGAGCGAGCCCAACAGTTCTACATGTGGTACAAAGGTAGGTTACTTCTATTCTATGTTATTTGGTTGTTGTGATTAGTGTTGCACTTCTTTATTCAGTCAACATTTACATGGTTGTTCTTGGATGCAACTAGCACGGTATCAACATCTATGACTAGTTTTTGCGCTTTCAGCAATAAAAAAGTTCTTCCTCATCAATTCAGTTTTTTTCCTTCGAGCTATTTGCGATAGCAAAAATAATCATCCCATCTGGAAAGATGGTTTATAGCTAATTCAATAGAACCCCCAGTAAATGCCATCCATTTTAACAGATCCATAACCATGATTTTTGATATTTTCACTATATTCATGAGTTAGAGTACACTATTTATCTGTTTGTTTGCTTCCAAATCTCACTTTTTCAATTAGGGAGGTGTCATTCTTTCCAGCTAATTTGCAATTTTTTGTGCTGACTCTATCTCATACAGTAGTTTTCGGCTTTATGATTTGGTGCATTGTTATATGGAGTTTATTTCTGTTTATTCTTTGTTTTGATTATCTTGCTATTTATCTGGTTCCATTGTCAGACTATGCTCACTTATTATGCATTGCTCGCTCACCCTCATTGAAAAGTTCAGATATCATTTTCCTGCCCTACCGATTCTATCGAAGGTTGATAAAATGAAAAACAATTGACTTTGATTCGATGAAATGCAGTCTGATGAGTTCATTAGTTGATTGAAAACAAATATATGGATTGTTTTTCCGCGTGTACGTTCTCTTATTGGTTACGAATTCAGATATAGAAGGTTTATGTTCAGAAGTTGGGTACGAAACCACGTTCGAATTTGCTCAATCAGCTTCCTAAATTCTCATTGATAATTTCCGAATAACGTCGCACTACAAGCAATAGAATTAGCTTTGAGATATACAGTTCAAACTGCAGGAGAAATTGGAGTTTATCTTACCAAGAAACTCCTAATGCTCCAGCTTGGCTTTGGTAAGTAAAAGTCATAGTTATGTGATGGCTTGATACTGCCAAGTCACCCAAGCCCAGATAGGCAAACGATTAGGGTCCCTAACTTTTAGGCCTTCGGTTGTAACAAGAACCTAACCGCAAGGCGGGGCTGGTTCAGTGAAGGGCTTATCATCTTGGAACAATTATTCTTCCACCTTTAATTTACCAGCTGAATAGCCATATCACTTGAACTCCTACCCTGAAGGATCAGGAGACGGCACTTTGTCTAGTATCTTCTGATATGTTAGTATCTGGCTGTAGTGAATAACGAGTTGATTGTAGACGAGAATGGAGAACTAAGACCTTAAGAAATAGACTTTATTCTTATATCAATTGGAGTATGATATCTGGAATTCAATAAACAAAATAGAGATATGATAACAGTAATTGAGATATAATAATGTTCACAATGTTAACAAAATACGATAGAATGAATATGATTCACCACATTCCTCCAGGCTAATTTTTTGAAAACAAAATTGCAATTTGTGTGGTGGATATTTTTAGAGAAATAGTCTGAAAATTCAAAATGAGCACTGAGCTTAATAAATGTCAACGCAACAATTTTTAAAAACCAAAATTATGCCTTCCTGTTTCTAAGATGATAAGGTCGAACTCTTTGTTGCTGAAGTAACAACGCATCAGGTTCAGAATTATATTTTGGGAAAGATTGAATGAATGTTTCTGGTGTTTTGGGGGAGAGGAATTACGTCATTTGCTGTGTTTATTTGTGTCTTACTTATTTCACAAATGTCATTCACATTCAATGGTTCAACATTTTCGGAAACCATGACTGACTCATGATCTATTGGAGCTAAATGACGGATGGAGACCGTTTCTTCCCTTCCGTCGAGAAGTCTGACATGTGCATATTTCAAGTTGGATTCAAGAAATTCCACCTCGTCAACCAAAGGATCATATTTAGAGGTACGATTATTGCGTCTCATTAACACCCGCCCTCCTGCTGTGTGTCATTGTGGTAAAGAAGTTCCCGTAGTGGACTTTCTGTCCATGAGGAGTTGCGTTAGTTGCTGTACATAGTAAGGATCGAATTGAATGTAAGGAATCCAAAAGACACGCCTCCCAATGTCCAGTAGAGAGGCCTTGGGATTTTGCTGCTAATGTGAGAGTCCGCCAAAGTGTACCATTGAATCGTTCAATCTGGCCATTACCTCTCGGGTTATATGCAGTTGTTCTGCTAGTGGCGATTTCTTTCTCATGCAGGAAATTTTTCATTTCCGCAGACATAAAAGCTGAGCCGCGATCGGAATGAATGTACGAAGGCATGCCGAATACAGCAAAAAGTTCATAAAAATATTTGATTACGGTAGACGAAGTCATGTCTGGACAGGTGAAGGCAAATGGAAACCGAGAATATTCGTCGATTATGGTGAGAAGATATTTATTAGAAGTAACAGAAGGAACTGAATCTTTGAAATCAATATTGAGCCTTTGGAAAGGTGCTGTAGCTTTAATAAGTTTATTTTGGGTCGGCTTGTAGAACTGTGGTTTGAGTTCTGCACAAGTTTTACAGTTTGAAATGACAGATTTGACGTCATTGGCGGAATATGGCAAATTTTTACACCGCACAAAATGCAACATTCGAGTGATACCCGGATGACACAGAGATTTATGTAAATCCATAAGAGCTTATATATTTGTTGAGGAACAATAAGTACGAGAAAATGCATCGGCTGCACAATTTTCAGCACCTGGTCGGTACACAATATCTATTGTATAGCTTTGGAGTTTGATTCTCCAGCGTTGAATCTTATCGTTTTTTATTTTTCCGGAATGTTGAGCATTAAACGTGAAAGCGACAGATCGTTGGTCTGTAAATAATTTGAAATGGGCGCCAAGCAAGAAATGTCTCCACCTTCCACAATTGCATGAGCTTCTTTCTCAACCGACGAGTAGCGGCGCTCACTGATAGATAACGTTCTGGAGAAGAAAACTACGGGTCTGTCATTTTGCATAAGGGTAGATGCAATTCCAATATCTGAGGCATCGGTTTCAACAGTGAGGGGTAATTGATAATCGTCTGTAGTGATGATTGCGTTTTCCAGATCTTTTTTTAGTAACTCAAATGACTTAGTAACCTCCCTAGGTAAGGGAAAGGTTCTGTTTGTGTTGAGATGGTTTTTATCTGAAAAATGCGATATCCAATGTGAATAACAGGCAAATAATCCAACTGTACGTTGTTGGGACTTTAGATCCCATGGAGGTTTGAGGTTTCGCAGAGGCTGAAGTCTTTCAGGGTCTGGTCTGATAGATACGTCGTAACCTAGTATGCATATCCGATTGGTAGCAATTATGCTTTTGTCGTTATCAAACGGTAAACCATATGATTTATCTACTTCAAGGAATCTCTCCAAATTTGCATCATGAGAGGCTCAGTCTTTACCACAAGTAGTCAAATTATCAATGTAAGCAAATGCATTTTTCAAATTTTCGGATGGAATAATGGTATCTATTACTCTCTGAAAACATGCCACTCCGTTAGTTACTCCAAATGGCATTCGACAAAATTGGTAAAGATTTCCACAGGCTTCAAAAGCAGTATATTGTTTCTCGTTCTTTAGGATAAGAATTTGATGATATGCGCTTTGTAAATCAAGCGCACTAAATACAGTGTATTGTGATATTTTGCCAATCATTTCATCAAGTCGAAGTAATGGGTATGCATCCAATTGAGTAAACCGATTTACCGTTTGACTGTAATCGACCACCATTCGTTTTTTATGTCGTTCATTTGTGGTAACGAAAACCTGTGTACGCCAAGGTGAATTTGATGGTTCGATAATATGTTCACTTAAAAGTCGGTCAACTTCAAATTTAATGAAGTTTTGATCAGCTGGAGAATACATCCGTGATTTTATGGCTATCGGTTTACTGTCTGCTTGTATATTGTTGAATAATTTCGGTGGGTCAATACGAGCGGTTAATAAATTGCACAGTGAAAATGGTGGTTTTTCGCCTTTAAAAGGTATTTCCACCATTTTATGTAGGCTGAGAAAATTATGCCCTAACAAGATATCTGAGCATAAACGAGGAAGTACAGAGAGTTTCACGCGATCATAATAGTTATTTTTATGTTGTATGGGAATGTAACAATGACCCTTTGTTCGGCTATTTAATAGAGTAGAAGCCATCGTTATAACGCTGGAAGATCTTTCAACATTCCATCCATACCTTTTGATGATGTGATCACTTACGTAACTCTCGGAGCTTCCAGTATCTATAAGTGCTTGCAATGGTACTCCATTGACAATCACTTCCGTCACGGCAAAGCGGAGGCATTCTGGTGCGGAAGCAGTAATAGCAGAAAGGATAATTGGACTAGTAATTGAAGAAATCGGTTTTGTGTTGAAGATCGACATACCCTTTGAAAGTGACCTTTCTTACCACAGTTTTTGCAAGTCGCGTCCTTTGCAGGGCATTTTAAACGGGGGTGTCGTTGATAGCCACAAAAATAGCATTTGCTATTTGCAGCAGCTAGTATATTTTCAGTTTGAGATGAACTAGTTTCTTCTGGAACTATGATCTTCGGAGTTGCAGCTGAATAGGCATTTGGAATAATCTGGAATGAATTCTAGAGCCATTTCTAAAGAAGTAGCCTGGTCAAGTGCAGATTGCATACTTAGACTGCGATTTTCGAGTAGTCTTTGACGAATACTAGCCGACGTCATTCCACTAATAAAAGCGTCACGAATTGCATCATTTTCATTTTGTTCAGCAGATACTGATTTAATATCACAATCCTTAGCTAATGATTTGAGTTTTTGAAAAAATTGTGTGAGTTTTTGTCCTGGTTCCTGTTTACAAGTAGCTGAGAGATGTCGAGCAAAGACCTCATTAACTGGTTTAACAAAGATTTTGTAAAGTAATGACTATAGATTCAAAAGATTGACAATTCATAATGTGTTCATAAACATTCGGT
>CAXIVU010000332.1:10000-12500 GCA_964035795.1 Pterobdella sp. o SKG-2022 | reverse complement strand
TTCCCCTGGCGGCTCGCGGCAGCGAGCCGAAAAATTTAGAAATTTGGGACTGAAAGATGCGATTTTAGACGCATCTTTCGTCGAGCTATTTTACGACTGGTTGTTGCCTAAATGTTCAGTTTTGGACGGGACGGCGGTGGCGTGTTTTGTGGCCTGTACCTTGCCGCCGCCGCCGCCGAACTGACAAATAGCAGGCAATAGCCCTTTTAAGGTGCCGACTTAGGACGATTAAGATTGGCCTTATTTATGATGCACCACGCATCGACACCGACACACGCCGAGACAAAGGAAGAAAGAGCGGCGAGACCGACGGCAGTGTTTTTCTTTACGCTTTAAAGTAGTGGTTCGTCACACTAGTTTATTTATTGGCCCTTGTGACGCCAACACTCACTTTTATATGTGGGTCTTTTCACGCAGCTTCCCATTTCACGATCTGGTATTTGCAAATTCTTTTTTTCTCTTTTGCTGCTGCTGCTGCTGCTGCTGCTGCTGCAAAAAGAGAAGCCAGAATTTCCCACCGGACACCACGTGGAGGTTCCAGATCACGTCCAGCACTTTTTTGCACTTTTACACTTTTACCATGACTAGACGGGTGATGGTGGTGATGGTGCCTTTCTTCGCCCGCCTCGTGATGCCCCTTTGTATTCATTGGTACTTGCGTATGGAGTACACACACGTGTGGGGGTTCTAGAGTTGGCATCATTTTATTCACCACATTATTCACCCTTCAACATAGGCACCTTTCTAGACGCATCTTACGCTACTTTTTTATGGCGCGACGGTGCCTAAGCGCTGCATATGTGAGCGCGTGTATATCACGCACACTCACATATACAACCTAGAAAAGGATAGTAACTGAGTAGAAGACGTTGTGTTTTAATAAATCGCTTCAGAATTTAGAAACGCTCTTTCTTAAAGCGAGTCGCGTCGCCTTGCCTTGCCTTGCCTTGCCTTGCCTTGGCGTTCGTGGACTTGCAATGATAAAATTATTATTTTCGATTAATTTTTTAAAATTTATTAATTAATAAATTTATTTTTTTAATTAAATATTTAATCATTTTATATTAAATTATTTAATTTTTTTTCTCACACTTTTTCGATTAATATTTTAAATTTAATTTTAATTTTCAATTAAATTTTATAAATTTTTTCTATTTCGACTTTTCATAAGACTAAAATCATCATCATCATCATCATCATCATCATCATCATCACCGCCGCGGCCGTGCAACACGCGTGCACACACGAAGATCATTATCATAACCACCAGTTCGCGCCCCTACTAGAACAATGAGCATACACGTGGTAATGGTTTTTTTTTTTAAATTAACTAAAATCAAATTTAAATGTTACAATACTTTATTGTGACATTTTAAAAACGCTCAAAATATATAAATATATATATATATATTTATTTTTCGATTATTTTAAAATAAATTTAAAAAAAATTTTTTTTCTCATTAAATAGATGATTATTAATTAAATTTAGTCGTTTACTCAATCACAAATGTATACGAATCGAAGTAATTCATTTTAGAATAAATTTCATTTATTTTATCGAATTAAGTGAAAAATGATGAAAAAAACTTTTTTTATCAAAAATTATATTCTACATATGTTTTAAAAGTAATTTAGTGAAAAAAATCAACTAAAAAAAAAAAGTCATTTTCGATCAAAATCTCGACTAAGTGCCGACTATTTCTGAAGCGTTTTGCATAAAGATAACGTCCTCTACTCAGTTACTTACATTGCACCCAATTTTACTCTCTATTTCGATTCACACTCGATTAACGCGCCGCCGCCCCTAGCTACTTACGCTGGCTGCAGCCGACGCGCTGCATTACGCGCGACGCTGCTATATACATACAGCGCGTCTACGCACGCGTTATAGGCACCGACGGTGCCCAAAATAACTTTTTTTCGTAAAAAATTTTTTGAAAAAATTTCTGAAGCGTTTTATCAAAACAAAACGTCCTCTACTCAGTTTGTTACCTTTCCTAGGGTGTAAACTGGAGTGCAAAAGTAGGGCGGTGAAAAAATTTAATTTTTTTCACCGACTCGACATCTTTTGTCCGACAAGTTTGCCGTACGTGGTCTTTTGGTAGGCTATGAACGTACGAATGGCTACGAGTGCGACGCTAGGCTGAGATTCTTTAGCATCCGGCAATCGGCGACGCCAATAGATACCATCAAAAGGCGCCCAAGCGTCTACGGGTCCAAATTGAACGCGAATGTAGTCCTAAACTATAAAATGACAGACAGATCAGCAATTTTGTTTCCGCCAAAGGCATAACAAAATGCACCATGAACGAAGCGATATCGTGCTACTTGCTGCGTCTTTTATGCCCGTTTACACCTTGCCGGCGTATAGGGCGAAAAGCGTAAAAGCAAAAAAGCGCTCGCAAAAAATCACTCGATTTCGGACTGAAATCGTCGAGGTTATACATTTTCGATTCGATTCGATTCAATTCGAAACTATGGCGATAGTCGTCGCCTAATT
>CAXIVU010000332.1:0-2500 GCA_964035795.1 Pterobdella sp. o SKG-2022 | reverse complement strand
GACTGGGTGTGACTGCGTGTGACTGCGTGTAACCTACGACTAAGTCTCATTGGAATGTGAGACGCATCGTGTGGTCAAATTTTGAGTGAAATTTAGGCTGACGGTTCGACGATAACTTTGCCAATGCGTTGTTGCTTAGAAGAGATGGAGTTTGAATATGTGAGAAGAATGACTTGTTTGCCCATTGATATTGATATTGATAAGGTGAGTGAGCGTTTTTGTTGAAGTTTTGTGAAAATAAGGCACGATGCTGCAATAGATCTCGATTATACGCGGCTGCTGACTGAAGCGATTGACACAGACACAGACAGTGGACGCATTGATAGATGGAAATGACTCTGCCGCAAGTGGCGGCGTATGTGGCCGAAGGGATGAAATAGTATGAGACACTGGCAAGGATGCGTCTAAGGATGTGGGGTAAGGTGCCTAAAATTTGAAAAAATGCAAAACGCTTTAGAATTGTAACTTGTAAATTGTAAAATTGCACTTTTTGCAAAACGCTTTACAATTATGAAGCGTTTTGCATACGAAGTGGCCGGTTTTGGACGCGGGTTTGAAAGTCAGTATAGTGATCCTTTTCCCCTGGCGGCTCGCGGCAGCGAGCCGAAAAATTTAGAAATTTGGGACTGAAAGATGCGATTTTAGACGCATCTTTCGTCGAGCTATTTTACGACTGGTTGTTGCCTAAATGTTCAGTTTTGGACGGGACGGCGGTGGCGTGTTTTGTGGCCTGTACCTTGCCGCCGCCGCCGCCGAACTGACAAATAGCAGGCAATAGCCCTTTTAAGGTGCCGACTTAGGACGATTAAGATTGGCCTTATTTATGATGCACCACGCATCGACACCGACACACGCCGAGACAAAGGAAGAAAGAGCGGCGAGACCGACGGCAGTGTTTTTCTTTACGCTTTAAAGTAGTGGTTCGTCACACTAGTTTATTTATTGGCCCTTGTGACGCCAACACTCACTTTTATATGTGGGTCTTTTCACGCAGCTTCCCATTTCACGATCTGGTATTTGCAAATTCTTTTTTTCTCTTTTGCTGCTGCTGCTGCTGCTGCTGCTGCTGCAAAAAGAGAAGCCAGAATTTCCCACCGGACACCACGTGGAGGTTCCAGATCACGTCCAGCACTTTTTTGCACTTTTACACTTTTACCATGACTAGACGGGTGATGGTGGTGATGGTGCCTTTCTTCGCCCGCCTCGTGATGCCCCTTTGTATTCATTGGTACTTGCGTATGGAGTACACACACGTGTGGGGGTTCTAGAGTTGGCATCATTTTATTCACCACATTATTCACCCTTCAACATAGGCACCTTTCTAGACGCATCTTACGCTACTTTTTTATGGCGCGACGGTGCCTAAGCGCTGCATATGTGAGCGCGTGTATATCACGCACACTCACATATACAACCTAGAAAAGGATAGTAACTGAGTAGAAGACGTTGTGTTTTAATAAATCGCTTCAGAATTTAGAAACGCTCTTTCTTAAAGCGAGTCGCGTCGCCTTGCCTTGCCTTGCCTTGCCTTGCCTTGGCGTTCGTGGGACTTGCAATGATAAAATTATTATTTTCGATTAATTTTTTAAAATTTATTAATTAATAAATTTATTTTTTTAATTAAATATTTAATCATTTTATATTAAATTATTTAATTTTTTTTTCTCACACTTTTTCGATTAATATTTTAAATTTAATTTTAATTTTCAATTAAATTTTATAAATTTTTTCTATTTCGACTTTTCATAAGACTAAAATCATCATCATCATCATCATCATCATCATCATCATCACCGCCGCGGCCGTGCAACACGCGTGCACACACGAAGATCATTATCATAACCACCAGTTCGCGCCCCTACTAGAACAATGAGCATACACGTGGTAATGGTTTTTTTTTTAAATTAACTAAAATCAAATTTAAATGTTACAATACTTTATTGTGACATTTTAAAAACGCTCAAAATATATAAATATATATATATATATTTATTTTTCGATTATTTTTAAAATAAATTTAAAAAAATTTTTTTTCTCATTAAATAGATGATTATTAATTAAATTTAGTCGTTTACTCAATCACAAATGTATACGAATCGAAGTAATTCATTTTAGAATAAATTTCATTTATTTTATCGAATTAAGTGAAAAATGATGAAAAAAACTTTTTTTATCAAAAATTATATTCTACATATGTTTTAAAAGTAATTTAGTGAAAAAAAATCAACTAAAAAAAAAAGTCATTTTCGATCAAAATCTCGACTAAGTGCCGACTATTTCTGAAGCGTTTTGCATAAAGATAACGTCCTCTACTCAGTTACTTACATTGCACCCAATTTTACTCTCTATTTCGATTCACACTCGATTAACGCGCCGCCGCCCCTAGCTACTTACGCTGGCTGCAGCCGACGCGCTGCATTACGCGCGACGCTGCTATATACATACAGCGCGTCTACGCACGCGTTATAGGCACCGACGGTGCCCAAAATAACTTTTTTTC
>CAXIVU010000331.1:0-15988 GCA_964035795.1 Pterobdella sp. o SKG-2022 | reverse complement strand
GTTGTGAACTTTGAAGGCCAATCCGAAAAATCACAAAAATGTATAGAGGCAACAATTTGGCTGAGATGGATAGACCAGAAGTATTTGTAATGGAGCAAACTAATCAACAGATCATCGAGCATTTCAATTAAATTGCCTATGAAAAATATGAACACTTACTAAGGTGCAATAATAAATATCAAAATTAGCAGAAAAAATATTCCGCACCTGACCACGTCAAAATCTTTCAACGAAAATTAAAAATAAAGTCCCTCACAACCTTTTTGAAATATTAATAATCCAGCAATCATATGAAATAATAAGGCAAACTAATATTACAACGTATGTGGCCCGAAAAATAATTAATGATAATAAATATCTCAGGTGTGAATAATTTACACACACGGAAAAATAATAAACGAATTTATCCGCAAGGTTCCTTAAAATAAGTCCACGATGCAATTGAAAATAAACAACATCAGTTGTCTCTTTATGCGCCATCTAAATTAACATTAAAGAAACTGCTCTGCATTGTATTCAGGCATTTACATGCGATTATGAAAGCATCATTCAGAAGTGTAGAGCAAATGAGAGAAATTGAGATTGGATTACACATATAACAACAACAAAAATCATTTTATTCAAACGAAAATGACTCAAAATTAATATCGGACAACATGATACATCGTGAATGGTTTTGCAAATTTAGTTTGCTGGGAGTATAATAAACAAAATGCATTGTAATGAATGCTCATATACTTTTGCTGTTCATGTGAAATGGAGTGATATAATTCCAATGCGTGATATAATTAGATATGCCTCATCGGGTACTGATATACTACAGAAAAGTACATTTCGAATATCAGTCAATTGGCATCTAAAAGAATATGCAACATTTCAAATAAGGATGTTTAATTTCATCATGGTTTCTGATGAAAACATTAACCGCGTCCTTTTTTTACATGCGTGGCCGTGCAGTATACGGTGAGTATTGTGTTCAGATTTCAATCGTTATCAATAAATCAACACCATTTTATTTTCAAAGATATTTTTGAATGCCTTATATGTTTTTGTTTAATTATCATATCACTTTCATGATTTACACTCAACAATCTCTCTTATGTCTAAGTCGCCAGTCCTTTACGGGTCGGTAATAATTCTTGTCTTGTAGGTGCACGGGTTCTACCTTTTGTTGATTTACTTATAAACCGTGTGGTTATTCATACCCGCTGTACACATGCTGAATGAGAATAATGTTGATTTCTCCACAAATCATCTCTGCCCCAAATTTTAATGAATATTTTCCAAGTTTCAATGTTTTAATTCATCAAACAACTCCAAACAATATATCCCTTCCTTGATTAAAACAAGAATAAATTTTCACATCGTTATTAGTTTAGAGTTATCATATGTTTTATCAACATTGTGTTGTTGCGGCTCATAATACGGTCAACCGTAATGTAATAGCACCATCCGACCACGAATTATATACGAAGTTTGCATGACCAATTCTCTGTGGGATAAGTTTTATTGAAACATTGAAACACGCATCAGAACCAAAAGTGCTATCATCATGAGGACAACGTGGCATCCGCAATAGAAGTTCCAATCAATTGCGTTGATAAACATATTCATGGTTATCACCTGCTTAGTGTAGACGTCATAAGTGATTATAATTAGGCGTATAAAGATAAATGAGGCTGAATCACTTTTCAGTAATAAGGGTGAACGTTTGTTCAAAATTGCCAAAAATTGCGAGTAAAGCTTGTTAATTTTTGGGGTGAATAATCAGCATGATTGCGCAAGTCGATTACCAACATTTGCTATTTTTCTCCTAATTTTGTTTTTCCAAGATGCCACGTCAATTCCTGTTGTCTTTCCAATGCCTCGAGATTTGTCCTATTGATGTATAAGAATGCTTCCAGTTTAACGCATATTCGTGCTCATTTACTGACATATTGACCTATTTCGGTCATCCGAATCGGGGTTATGGAGTGGATCAACTAATGATGTTTCTGTATTCTTCATTCGAAAAACTTGCAACTTTTCCTATTTCTGCTACTTCATTTCAACATATCTTAGAGATCTGTGATCCAAATATTTTAGTGGATTTAGTTTTACTGCAAGGTCTGAAGACGCCTCTCAGCTTTAGGTAAAAGTTAGACAAATCCTGAATCTGTACACACAGACACACACTATCGCTTGTTTGCAAATACGCCAACTCATTGTCAGATTTGCTCTTTCAGGCAGTCATATTTCGAAAGTTATGAAAACCCGAATAATGCTGAGCAGTTTGGTGGAAATCTTTCTGGCTTACCCTATATTGGAACGATTGGCATCAATTAGGTTTTTGGAACGCAATTAGGTTCACACTTTAATGTTAATAAATGGTACTAATTTTATCGTTACCCAATCAATTAGTTTCACCAGTTGTAGAATTGATAGCAATATGCGTACGGCAGTAATTTTCTGTCGCTATAATTCTACTTACCAATATGAATGCTGATAATTGTTACGATCGGGAAGGGCCAAATTTGTGACCTCGTCTTGCCGATTAGATGTTCCAGTTGACAGCTTCATCATTGTGCAATACCAGATAACCCATTTTTCATAGTGTTACTACAACACTGTGTCTGTATATCCATAACTTCTTTTTTAATGGTATAGGCGTGTTATTTGTTGACAATTTGAAAATAATTGAGGCACTATCGATGAGTTCTGTCACCATTTTATCAACCTTTAGTTTTGTGAATTGCATCGTTTTTCATGAGTGTATATACCGTTTAGTTTGATGACAAAACTCGGGATGTTTCTTGAATAAATCAATTGGATATGAATTCTAGATTGCATTTTATCTACTTCTTTGATATAACTTCATGATACAAAGCATAACGAGGTGATTGGCGTTCCTTAAGCCAGATAATTTTAGCAAAAATGTGGAATAATATCTCTGTGTTTGACTTTAGATTGTGCAATTTCAACTAGACTCAAAAAATCACCATTGAGAATAACAAAATTATTATTATCATCAGGTTCTTTATGGACATTTTTGAAACATACCCATCAGTATTTTCTTTACCATCACTACTTTAGAATATCTGCCATGCGACATTCATGGTGCCACTGAAACTTCAAATCCACTTTTTCACTCGAAAGGTCTTGACAAAACCACACTGGCTCTCAGGCTAGTTACAATGACAGAAATATAAAACAGAATCTTGATCATCTGAATGGAATAATCTGAATTGTGTTCGTGGGATGGTTATTCATGTTGGAGAAATTGATTGAGTTAACTGACAGTCTACCCATTCACCATTCTCGTAAAACATTGTTTTCCCTAAGATAAATATTTCACAAAATCGGATGGTAAATCATATGCAATCGGTATACGTTATAATACTCAATACATTTTGCACGAACGCTAGATGGAGGTGCATTTCGTTTCATTCAAAAAGTCAGTGTTACAAAATGTACAGTTTTTGTGATGGGTCAACTTAAAAATCAAGCGTTTGAAATTCAGGCGATAGAACAGAAAATATTTTTACTTACGTAATGAACATCTGAAAGTTTCTTTGTTTATATCAATAAGTCTAAAGTAAGTGAAATGCGATATTTTCAGAAATACTTTGAGTGTTTCCAAATAATAGAGTAAACACAGAAGATATATCAGCTCGATGTCTTTAGCTTTATGATGGTTTGGTGGATGATAATAGGCAGCGTTTCTAGTTTTAAAAGTCATTGATGTATTTTGGCAACTTTCAGTGATTTTGCAGACTAGGCAATGTGAAGATAATAATGAATGGTTTTGCAGAGTGACTGTTCACATTTATTGATACAACATATTGGAAATTTCTGAAAGTCATAACAACGTTGTGGTCAATTCTAGAATCTGCCATCCAACCGTATTGCACAACAAATGAATAAGACAAGCCCAACTGGCATTCATTTCCTCACAATAAATATATAGAATCCAATTTACACAATTATTCATTTTCATATATTCCTCTACAGTACAATGTGAGTTCTTCCAGAGATTCTTAAGATTACTTTCCCGGAAATGCAAACAAACACCGCGCGTTTTTGCATAATTTTGTGCTTTTTGGATTTTTATTGATCCATTTATACTAATTTAGGCAAAAAGCTGTGCGATTCCTGATTTGCGAAATGCCCAACCTGGTAGAAAAATATGTGTGTTAGGTTCTCATAGGTTAAATTCACTTTGATTGTTTGTCTTATGAGATTTGTGACTGCTCGCAATTTTTATACAAACTCTCAATGTATATGTATATATATATGTATATACATAAATTTATTCAAAGAATAAAATATTATTCGTTTGTAAATTCTCATTCACGTGTGCATACAAATTATCACAAACTTAAGGACGCTATGAAAATCATTATTTTAAGTTATTGTTATGCTAATGGTGTTGAATCCAATCAAGCAAAATTAATGATGCACTTATACTAGATTAGATAGGCTATTGAAACATTAGTCCGTAAAAGATTCCCAGATTTGTTGTGATGCCAAGTGACACATCTGAAATAAATCAAAAATGCGAATGTCTGAAACAATTTTGATCATACCACGGTACAAGAAACAATATTTGTTCAACCAATTACTTTATTCAGGTGAAGTAGAATAAATGATGATAGATAATTTGAACGGCCTCTAAACTGAATCTACAAATTTAAAAATGACAATTGCAAAATATTCGTAAAAAACCAAGTCAGAAACCACTAGACGTTCAGTGAGTAAAAACATAATAGAAAAACAACCGAGATATTGACAATATGTAGTTTAAACGTTCGATAAAATATATTACATGCCATACATCGCTTACAATTAATTATAAACATAACGAGGAGTTAGATAAAATAGGTTTAACTTAATTGTATCCTTAGATGAACAGTAAAAAATTATTTACAGATCACTTGCAAAGCAAACAATGTTCAAAATTCGACCATATACCAGCAGAGAAAGAAGAATAATTCAGGTGATATTGATTACTATCAAAAGTAAACATCTTATAGATGTTTACAGTTTTAATTGAAATGTTGTGGTGACAAAGTAAAATGACATATAGCTTTACAAATACACTGTGGTCATTACTGACGATGGCTAATATTGACAATGTTCAGACTGGGAACATTAGGAAATCTTTGAAAATTTTGGTAACGCAAACTTAATACTCTACCCGGTTGGCCCTCATCATAAAACCATATCAATAATTTATCTATGAGCAAGTTAAATTAACGGCGATGTAGCCACTCTGCATTGTATTCAGGTGTTTACATGCAATTGTGAAAGCATCATTTTCAAGTGTAGAGTGAATGAGGAAATTCTGGATTGCGTTACACATACGAAAATGACTCAAAATTTGAGTAAGGTCAGCTCGTCCGGCATTTTCAAAATTCATATCGGACAACATGATACATGGTGAATGGTTCTGCTACGTTAGTTTACTGTTGGTATATTGAACAAAATGGAATGAAATCAATGTTGAAATAGTTAAATTATTCATGTGAAATGGAGCGATATTAATCCAATGTATGATATTCACATATATGCTTCATAAACCACTTATATGATACAGACGAGTACATTTACAACATTACCCAATTACCATCTAACAGAATATGCAACATTTCAAATAAGGATGTTTAAATTTATCATGCTTTCTGCTACACCGAGTAACCATAAAATTTGCATTACATGCGCGGCCATACAGATAACAGTGAGTAATGCGCATAGATTTCATTTTCTCTCATTTCATCAAGACCATTTCATTTTGAAAGATATTTTTGATTGCCTTATAAGCCTTTTGGTTGATTACCGTATCACTTTCATGATTTACACTCAACAATCTCTCTTATGTCTAAGTCGCCAGTCCTTTACGGGTCGGTAATAATTCTTGTCTTGTAGGTGCACGGGTTCTACCTTTTGTTGATTTACTTATAAACCGTGTGGTTATTCATACCCGCTGTACACATGCTGAATGAGAATAATGTTGATTTCTCCACAAATCATCTCTGCCCCAAATTTTAATGAATATTTTCCAAGTTTCAATGTTTTAATTCATCAAACAACTCCAAACAATATATCCCTTCCTTGATTAAAACAAGAATAAATTTTCACATCGTTATTAGTTTAGAGTTATCATATGTTTTATCAACATTGTGTTGTTGCGGCTCATAATACGGTCAACCGTAATGTAATAGCACCATCCGACCACGAATTATATACGAAGTTTGCATGACCAATTCTCTGTGGGATAAGTTTTATTGAAACATTGAAACACGCATCAGAACCAAAAGTGCTATCATCATGAGGACAACGTGGCATCCGCAATAGAAGTTCCAATCAATTGCGTTGATAAACATATTCATGGTTATCACCTGCTTAGTGTAGACGTCATAAGTGATTATAATTAGGCGTATAAAGATAAATGAGGCTGAATCACTTTTCAGTAATAAGGGTGAACGTTTGTTCAAAATTGCCAAAAATTGCGAGTAAAGCTTGTTAATTTTTGGGGTGAATAATCAGCATGATTGCGCAAGTCGATTACCAACATTTGCTATTTTTCTCCTAATTTTGTTTTTCCAAGATGCCACGTCAATTCCTGTTGTCTTTCCAATGCCTCGAGATTTGTCCTATTGATGTATAAGAATGCTTCCAGTTTAACGCATATTCGTGCTCATTTACTGACATATTGACCTATTTCGGTCATCCGAATCGGGGTTATGGAGTGGATCAACTAATGATGTTTCTGTATTCTTCATTCGAAAAACTTGCAACTTTTCCTATTTCTGCTACTTCATTTCAACATATCTTAGAGATCTGTGATCCAAATATTTTAGTGGATTTAGTTTTACTGCAAGGTCTGAAGACGCCTCTCAGCTTTAGGTAAAAGTTAGACAAATCCTGAATCTGTACACACAGACACACACTATCGCTTGCTTGCAAATACGCCAACTCATTGTCAGATTTGCTCTTTCAGGCAGTCATATTTCGAAAGTTATGAAAACCCGAATAATGCTGAGCAGTTTGGTGGAAATCTTTCTGGCTTACCCTATATTGGAACGATTGGCATCAATTAGGTTTTTGGAACGCAATTAGGTTCACACTTAAATGTTAATAAATGGTACTAATTTTATCGTTACCCAATCAATTAGTTTCACCAGTTGTAGAATTGATAGCAATATTGGTTTCAGTGTTTATCTAATGGTCCTTTTCCTTCTCAATACCCCATGGATTGATTTGTGCGTCAGCAGTGACTGTCATTTTTGTGTTGTCTTTAGTGCGCAGAAATGAATGATTTGTTGTATGGCTGAAGTTTTTGTGTGAATAACGTGTGATCATTCGGCTCTGTGGTGTTCATAAATATGGTGTAAATGTGTGTACGGCGGTGTGTCTTGTAATTTGTTAACCAGCTAAAATGAAATATAATTTAGCAAGTTGGTTTCCGTAACGATGATATCCTTTCCGTTTGACAAACCAACGTGACGTAGATCTAACTTGCACTTTCCTACAGTACACCATGAGTTTTTTTCTATGTATTTTCAAGCAATATTTTTCAGAAGAGATGGGTTTATTCACGAAAATCTACATAAATTTAAAACAATCTATGGATAACCGTCACACAACGTTAATGATATATTTCAACTCTAATTGCTTTTTAAGTTAAAATATCCTGTCTGGAAGGAGGGGAGCATACATAACAACATCCCTTCATCTGTGTCCTACATGCTTCACGGAAGATTTTTCTAACAATATCGCAACAGTGTAATTTGTTTTCCTCCATATCTTTTTCAATCCTAATAACATTCACTAACCTCTTACTACTAATATTATCATCACATTGTTTACGATATTATTTACTTCAGTACCCTATCAGCATTTCTGTGAGAACATATGCCATGCAAAATCAATAGTGCTATTCACACGTTGATTCCTCTGACATATCGACCAGCTTGGAAAAAAACATTGACTATCAAACATGTTCCATTGACAATCATACCAAAACATAGTCCTCGAAAACCTAATGAAATGACTTTTATGATGCACGTCGTACCGCTAATTGCATAAATAAAAAAATGATTTCACGTGGAAAATATAGCCAAACTAGTTGATAACAATAGAGTTCCATTTTAGAGAAGAATATCTTTCAAAATCTTGATGAAAAATTTTCACTCTTGCTTCCCCATACACGAACAAATTTACTCCATTACGTAACCTTCAAAATTGCCAATCTATGACACTCTTGCATATTTATCAAATGCTTGATTTTTTTGTATGAAACGTTGCTCGTAAAATCCATGCATCAGAGGGTATGGAAACGAATTTATGTTTATACGCTATATTTGTATTTATGGTGGATATAAAGACGAACTTTTACGAACCTAATGAACAAAACATGATCAGATTGCACCATGCGTTATCCGTTATTATGACTTCCAATGATTATACTTATCGTAGCACTACTGGCAAGCAATTGGCTAATATATATGCAAACTAATACGTTACCTTGATTGATCATCTTCATGCAATTAGACCAGTAGTTTTTTTTGCTTCTGACCGAAAAATAATTGTCGATATCATTTTACACATATGAATGTGAAAGCACCTTTTGGGATAACTAAGCACGTAATGGAATTCAGGATTGAGCAATGTACAAGAAGTGATCGAAATACCAAATAAGTGTGAGTTATCCGACAGATTTTAAATGATGGATTGCCAGCATGATGAAGTGTGATAACCTTTGGAAAAGGTGAAACGCTCAGAATAATTTTCAACATTCCTAAAGTCATTTGAGGTTCATTACAATGACTCAAATCTGACAGTTCATCGACGATATATGAGAACAGAATGCTGTATTGTACACAATTGTACAGAAAATTGAACCTGTTGGTTGTTTCCTTTCTTCTACCTTACTGATATTATTATTTATAGTTTTGATGATTATTTTATTGGAATATCTTTTGAAATGTCATCAGCAAAATATTTCCGAAATTGGCTGCAATGTGATATTGCCCATAAAGGTCAATTACTTTGCAACTCTTAAAATTAAATAAAGTGGACTGGCACAATTGTTCGCAAAACTATGTACGCAATCTGAGTTAGTATCAGGTACGGTACATAATTCCATGGTTTATGCAATCATAATGGAATGTTATGTAAATGCTCATAAATAGTAGTATTTAATTACTAAAACGTTATTCAATTTAGCAAGTTTTGTTAGTTTCTAGCGATACAACAAGTGTCGTATTTGACAAATCAAGCCGGAAAACAACGGCGACTTTCTTGAAAACATTGGGAAATAGGTAATTTATGCGGGGTGATGCATTTCGCAAAATCGCCTTGACTAATTTTATCAGAAGATAAATTGGATCAGATGAAATGATAACGAATATATTTCAAATTTATGAACGAAAATTTTGAACGTTGAAATAACGTGGAGAGAAATTTGTTCACTATCCTGGTAAATATTATTGTGGCTTTTATTGAAGAGAAGGACCGATTTTATACAGAAGGTGAAATATTTTTATTCCGAAGGAAGCTTTTATATTCACTTTCTAGCTTGAACGGAACAAGGTTAAAAGGAATGTACTATGTCAAGTGCGATGATTTCGCATCCATCAATTTAACATAAATAATTGTTCATAGAACGTTTGATATTAAGGACTGCTTCAAACTCGGTACGCCAAACACTGAAGTTCAGATCTTAGGTGAGGAAAGAATATTATAATAACTCACGAAGCTTTGCTGATCTCAACAAATATGGTATGATCAGGTTGTGGCAATTGTGTCACAATAATTGTTCGTTACTACGGTTTTTGAAGGCGATAGCCATATAGCCATCGCCAGAAAACACAAGGGCAGTATTATCGACCTAACTTGTGTTCAGTTGATATCTTTCATTAAAGCCAAACATCAGTTTTTTTTCAGCACTTTCAGAGGTAATATGTGATATCTCTCCATTTCATGTATTCACTTATGCATATATGAATGTGAAAGCATCTGTCCCGACGAGAGACTACATAATACGGTCGAGTTTGATGATTCGTCAGATTTATCCCAGATTGATTTGCCTACTTAGAATATGGAAATGTGCTGTACTTATTACTGAGAATGCGATTGAAGAAAATCAAACCACATTTATCAGCATTTGAACAGCAAATGCACAACACGTTTGGAATAATAAATGGTGGGACAGATGAATTGTTCATAGGTAATGGAAAATATACGTCAAGTTTTTTCACTGCAACTTTTTGAGTAGGCTATAATTTTGGCTGATTGAGCAGCTGTGACAATTTTAACATTGCTAGCTATTCTGTAAATTGTTATCATTATTTCTGTTTACTTTATTAACTAGAACTTGTAATTTATCATCACACAGCTTCAGACACGCGTAAGTATAAGACTAAAATTGTTTCAAAAAACTCAAATAAATTGTTTGAATCATATTTTGCTTTACCATAGTTTTATTACCTCGCATTGCCAGTGCTCGTATTGTTAGATTTGATGCGAAATACAACGAAAATGTTAGTGTTTTTATATTTTTAACGCAATTATTAAAAATTGATATTTGTTAAGTGGCTTCAACTCACTAATTGTCCACAATTACTCAATTCAAATTGAGTTTCATACATATTGTGGAGTAATTACCAACTGAAGCGGTTAAACATCTGCATTGATATCGATCATTCACTGAGCAAGGAATATAGGTCATGTAACGAATTTGTCGGAATTATTTAATTTATTTTGTTCATGTGAAAACGAGAAATACTGAACGCCCACAAATGAATCGAAAGAAAGTTTCTGTATTGTTGGGGAAATCATAAGTTAATGGTCTTTTGTAAATGCGTTGATAGTCATTGAAACCAAAATCAGTGAAAAAATATTTTAACAGCGACTGCAAAAAACATCCGTAGTAAACGAATTATACAACAGTTAATTTTTCATTGTTATTGACTAAACTTCTTATATGTGTGAGTTGCATGTGTGGAATAAGTGGTATTTATATGCGACAGTATGAAAAATAATCTTTTCTATGTACTGGGTAGATTTTAGTTATCATAATTGCTGTTTACACTGGATCTCTAATTTTGTGCTTGTAAGCATACGATGTTATTGCTTTTGTTTGCTACTTTGCAGGGAAATGTAAGTTTGAATAGGAATAATCTCAGTCATGCACAATTTTTTCAGAATTTAACTTGATTTCTAATTTCTTGAATTTGGATAACTAACAAAGGTTTCTATATTTGTGGAATCAATAAAATGCTATTTTCACAAGTGCAAAAGAAGATTGAATAAATTGTTTCATTTTGTTTTATCAAATTTACTGTAATATTTTAGTTCTATCATGATAGAGATATACATATACAGTACTGTCGGAATGTCGTGCAACATAGCCGATTTTTGGATTCATTCTTATTTCTAGGATACGCATTAAGAGATAAAAATATTTATTAAAGAGAGTAAAAATGCTTATCAAAATGTCTTTTTATTAAATTCAAAAAAAAGAACTCTTTTTTTTATTTTTACAACGTGATCAAGCAATTTAGGCATAGAGTCAATGGGGTTGTTCACATATTCTTATTCGATGTCATACTCAATAACGTGCTCAATGCGGTCACTTCAATCTAGTATTTCGCAATGATTGGATGGTTTCTTCTTTAAAACTGCCAAAAAAATTTCAATTGGGTTGAGGTCCGTGCTGTGAATAGGCAATAAGATAAACTTCAGATTTTTATCATGAAGTTCATCCATGGTCTAGATAATCAAAGGAAGCTTAAGTGCAAGGTATCAAAAAGAATATGCTCACCATTTTCAACACATGACAGAGTGCATTATCTTGTACAAATATCAATCACCCGATAGAATTTCATGAAGTTTTCTTCGTCTAAACTTCATTAATTGTACTGACAAAGGTACTGCTATTCATTATACTTTCTATTACTCTTCATCGCATAGACTGCCCGTACCACAAAGTAAAGCAACACAACATCTTCGATGGACGGGCAGATTTTTCGCCGCTTGTGAAGCTGATTTTTGGGAACCATGCCCCACAAATAAATTTTTGCTTTGGATCATAAAAGTTGTCCGTCATCATGGTTTCATCGGTAAGGAAATCACTTCACTAATGACAACTCGGATGCTCTCTGATATCCAAAGCAAATGTATTATGTTTTCTCCTCTGTTTTGCATCTATTGTTGGTGTTATAGTCAGTGAATGTAGCTTCAAGCCGGACTCCGACATCCGATTTCTTATCAACCATCTGCTGTGTTGAGGAAAATTGCCTTTCTTTCTCGTCATTATCGGTCAGTTGTAATTTTGTTGATAGTAAAGGTGATCAAATCTTCGTCCAGATTGAATTCCTTTGTATGCGTCCACCTCCTTTTTTTCTGTACCGTTTTCGATGTGATAATTCTCTACATGGGTGTTCTCTGCACACCGCAAATCTGGACTACCGCTAAGATGGATATGCCATTTGCACACAAATTCTTTATAACTTCTCCCGCTTCTTTCTGTACGTATGTGAATTTACGTTGATTTTTCGTTTTGTTCTATACCACGCGGTAGCGAAGTAATGTGTTACCACAAAATGTATTAAGCGGCAAATCACAGGGTCAAATTCAAACAGATATCCCAATGGTTTCTTTTGTGCCATGACTGCTTGTTCCATAAGTTAAATTTAGATAGGTTGGGAAACGCATAGTTTTAATTATACCAAATCCATTTCACATTGCCACGGCCTTTGTCAAGACTGACAATCGAAACCTCGACAATGAATTTCATTAACGCTGTGCATTGGATGACTGGAATGACACAGTTTTCAGTCTATTGTATTCAGTCACCCTCAAGAGAAAAACATCATAGAACTTATCACTGCTAAGCATGAGTTTTGGAAGTCTGACCCGAACACTGATTATGACTAATGTTCAGGTGTGATTGTGTGGTAGAGCTAAATTAATATTCCATTTCAAACCAACGGATTAGGCTAGTTTAGTGATGACTAATTCACAGCGTCCGAAAATTATGAAAATGGTGTGTGTTTGTGAAGAGTGTGTTAACAGGAGCTAGTTATACATGAATGTTGCATTACAGATATATATATATATATATTTATATATATATATATATATATATATGTTCTCAGTGATTTTAACATAATTTCTATTCATCTCCCACAAGATTTATTACGGAACCGAATTTTTCTGCTCAGCTGCGCAGTGGGATAACATTTTACCTATTGATCTCGCAGTGGGTAGGATAATTCTGCAAACTCCTTACTAATCTGAGGACCAGACAAATGCCTTCGTTTGCAGGGGTCGAGGGTGTACGTACAAAAAATTGATCTGTTCGCATGGAGGAATTTTCAATTTCAACTTTTAGTGTCGGAGTGATGATAAATTATGATTAATTCATGTCCAAAATGTCTATTTTATCAAATTCACCTGTTATTTTCAATTTCTGTTCTGAGATATAATAATTTCACTCATAAATTCAAAAAGTTTTTGACCTGCTTCCTAAAATTTCTCACTGATTCTCATGCGATTCACTGTACTTTTCACTTTCTAATACCTGATTTCAACTTTGTTTCTATTGTTGCACCGGTGGTTATATTTGAGATGAATCACCTTATTTTTAATATATTTTCAATAGGAATAACGAACACCTCTTTGAAGGGGTTTGACATTCCAACTTAAACGTTTGAAATTCGTGAACATTTTATAAATGTATTTATTTATGCTTGCATTTGTAATTTAGAAGATGAACTGGAGCCCGAGAAATCAAATGAGCTCACAACATTCCGTGACATTTGTTGTTCTTTTATTACCAAGTTTTACAAAGGGGAACTAATTTTATAAAACTGCTCATGGAAAATATGCAAATATTCAACTGTCACGGTAATGGGCACGCTTAAAGTTTACAGCGTACCAAATGTCAGTGAATGGATTTTACTTCTACCCAAAATAGCAGGGCTAGTGGTTAATTTAATTTTAATCCGTTAGTTCAATCACAGATTCTTCTCTTGATTATAGTTGGTCTACTTAAAGTTATTGCCACGGTGCATTAAAATAACATGAATATTGTTATGGTGATTGGTAAAACTATTATCATTTATGTATAAATCATTAATATTGCCTACTTGTCGCCATCCCTTTATTAGGCAGAATTTACTTGATACATCAAGGTCATTTCCTTAATTTCAGGGGGACGTGAGTTTACTTTTAAATTTCATTCAAACGCGACTTGTAAAATAAGTATTACTATAGGAAAGTTGTTTCCAATAATCCTTTATTGCGTGACAATATTTATACTTATTTTCGGAATTTTAAATCAAACATCATTCTAGCTTTGAGTTTGCTAGATCATTTGACTCGTTGATATGAATGTAGCAAGTGTAGTCAAAAAGAGTATAAGTAATTGGATAGCATCATTGATGTAACTAATGTTTAGGTGAAATATTTATTGAAAAAAATTGTAATCCATGTTTCCATTTGACTTAATATCTTTTAATCCTTTTTTCTCCGGCACTTTTATTGTCAACATGAAAAAAGTCTTCCCAGTGCATTTCGTGATATTCTGATTGATAATACCAGTGATCTTTTATTCATGTTTAATTAGTTGACATGAATATTTATAAATATTATTTCATTACTGTTAAGTAATATGCTTAATAAATTCATGAAAATTATTATTCTCATTGTTTCCTTGTATAAATACTTATATCGTAATCAGTAATTTTGTGGCAAAATATCTTATGTAAATATTTTATATTGATTCACGTGTGTAAACCACATTTTTTAAGTTTACTAGATTTTAGAAAAAATGTTGATAGAGAAAGGTTTCATTACCGATAGTCATGTATATGAAGAATGCATGTCTCTATCTCTCCTTTTGTTGTTTCATTTTCTTTGACACACCCACCCACAAACTCACGCAGTCACCATATTCATTGAACAGTGTATTGAGCATGAAAATGGATTATAATTGGCACTATGTGGATAATTAGTGCACTACATATTTCCACTCAAGAATATTACAGTTATTCTTGTGGAGTCATCTAACACTAAACTATACTGGTGTGAAGTGCTGAAATATATCAAATAGTGCTGAAATGCTTGGTAATGGTCAAACCCATTTACGATAACGAACGCAACTATTTAACGGGAAATTTCCAAATCAAACTACTTAGAAATCTTTTAACCAAAAAGGTCCTAAATGACGTATTATTATTTAGTTAAAAACTCTGAGCGGACGGTTATCTTAGAAACGAGGGGTTCTAAATTTGATTCTGTTACACTTACCAGATCAACAGAGATCTTGGATTTTGAGGCATTTCATAAATGCTACAAGTGTGAAAACTTTCCTACATTAGAAGTTTCAGAAGGAAAATTTGGTAAATTGAACAATTTATTATATATATATATATTATTGAACAATTTATATTAGACAAGTAAAGGAGGTTACCTAAACCTAATAAAGTCGTAATCGAAAAGTAGAATTATGTTATGTCTTGCAATTAGGTAATCCATATTGGTCAGTAATGTTATCAAACGTGATACGCATATCAGCATCCTCTATAAAAATGGGAAGATTATTGTCATCTGAACGTATCCACCCACTTGTTTGGTCCCCTTCCTCACAGTATATACAAAGTTTGTTTTCGGCTCCGGTTCATTGAGTATCAATCAGATCACCCATCATTGTTCTCAATGATATAACATATGGGTGAGAAAGTGAATTTTGGAAACGAGGACTGCATGAGAGAACTCAAGAGTGCGTCGCAAGAACATGGCATAAACGTCGGTTTATATTGACTAATCTAATTGTTTGAGAATGGATATTAATAAACATGATCATTGATCAAACATATTTTGAGTCAGTTTGCCATGTAAATATTGCGTTTTTGTTGAAAGTGTTCAAGCAGTTGGTTCCCCCATTCAAAGTTTGTTTGTTTTGATCACTTTAGTTATAGGTTTGTGTCTTCTGCCATTT